>JAPPVO010000032.1:102481588-102689050 GCA_030407325.1 Camellia japonica
GGAGAGTAGTTCGAAATTTAATTTTTTCTGTTAATTCTGTTACATAAAAAATTCTGATAAGGGAGTACTTGTAATTTCTAAAATCATAAGAAGTAATCTGTATTTTAAATAAATTTTAGAATATGTATTTATAATTTATTCTAAAATTAAAGTGAGGCTCATATGTTTTCTCATGTCAATACCCCCAGTTAACATCACAATCAAACATGAGAGGTATTTGATAATCTAATTCAAAACTTAAAACTAAATATATAAAGTGATAATTAATTAAATATGTTTGATAACTATAATTTAATATCAGTTAAAATTTTAAATATCTCTTAAAATGTTGGCTAAAACTCAAGAAAATTCTAAATCCTATGAAACTTATTCAATTTTGACTGAATTTATAAATACTAAACATAAAAATCAATATATACTATTATAAACTCATTACCACTGTTATCACCACTACCACCACTACAACCACCGCTACTACCACCACTGTCACTGCCACCACCGCTACTAATACCATTACTCCTATACAATAATAAAATTACATGAATTTAATTGAAATATATTTCTGACATTATTAAAAACTGTTAATTGACTTATAATTTATTAATAAAAATGAGTAATTTATTATACAATTAGAAATTTAAAGGGGTGAGATGTAACTTTTAGAATCACAGGAAAAAATTTATAATTTTAAGTAAATTTAAAAAAATGTATTTGTAATTTCTTCCTAATTTTAATATCATATTTAATACCATGTTTGATTGAGGGATAAGAAAGAAAGAAAATAAGAGGTGGGAAACATTTGGATGCTGCGTAATTTTAAATCCGTTAATTATTTAGTTTGGTATTAAAACTCGGAATCACTTTAATTATTTAGTTTGGTATTAAAACTCGGAATCACTTTAATACATGAGAACATGGCGGGAACTATGTAGGGGTGGGAGGGGCCCTGGCCTCCTCCGATTTTTTTATAATTTATTATTAATTTATTTTAAAAATATATAATTGAATTTTTTAATTAATTTTATACGAATTATTGTATCAACTTTCTATTTCATTATTATTTCGCAATGTCTAATGAAAATGATTTCTAAATATTTCACATCTTAAATAATAATATCAATTTTATTAATTTGATTTTATTAATATAAAAAATACATGTCACTTGTTTTTTAATCTTAAAAATAAAATGGTACGTATACTTTTTTTCTATGACTAACGTTTGCAAACCTAAAATTTTAGCTTTAATTTTATTCATGCTGACTGGTAGGGATTGGATCTTGATTGATTGATTTCTAAATAAATTAACTAACATGTAATACTCAACATCATTGGATGTAAATTTAAGATTATGTTTTAAGAATCTTAAGCATTTTTCACTTCTTATTTATTATTAGATTATATTATTCAATAAAATAGCTTAAGATAGTGGTTTAATTCTAATAGTTTAAAACTTTTAAAAACAAAAAAATTGATTTGTTAGATTTATTTAGTTCTCTCATGAAACACTTCTTTCACAATGCTTATATAAGAAATTATGTTCAATTAGTAATGCACCAAAATTAACTTAATATTTTTTATGCATATACGTTGGCCCTTGCAAACAAAATTCTTGATTCTGCCCCTGTTGGGGAATTAAATAAGAAAAAAATAGGAGATTAATTAACATTATAGGGATTATGGTATTAGAAATTTAGACATCTTTGCATTATTTTTAACTTTTATTCAAATGATAAAAAATAATTATGTTTTTATTCTAGGCTAATCAAAATAATATTCCACTTCCTCTATCCAATCTACAATAAAAAATGTACCCTAATTATTTTTTATAAGATGTTATTGGTAAGTTCAGAACCAGCTTTACATGGCGTTTCACATACATTTTGATTGGTAGAAGAAGTGAGGTTTACGATTTTGTGCTAGGTAATTGAGAAATATGAATGGATATGGATGTTTATGATTAGTTTGAGGTATGGTCATGTGGTATCCCAAACTAATCAATAATTTTTCATTATATCATTTACATGGATAGTACGAAGATTGTGATTTGGCACAACGAAATGAGTTATTACCATTTCAATGACTTAGTAATGTAAATGCACTTTTCTTTATAAAACGGTGATATTACATATATTAATTGGTATATTAATATATATTATGATATTATTACTTTAAAATTTTTAAAATTATGTCACATCATTCCGTTAATATACTAATTAGTACATATGCTATTATTCTTTCTAAAATGATAGATAGATATAATTGAGATTGTGTGTATTTGGCACACTAACATTTTTATTGGAGTGGCAATGAGGGGACTGGATTTGTAGTTCCCTCTATTTCCCGGATTTGTAGGAGGGAAAATCAGGGTAGATTCTACTCCATACCTTTATTTCTTTATATTTTTTCATGTTTTTTTTTTTTTTTTGCAGGTCTCAATTCAGGTTCGTATTGATAATTTAAATCGTCTATTTTGTAAGTTTCATAGTAAAAGTTATCCATGCAAAAAATAAGATTCATCGAAAAATTATAAACACATAAACGAAAATTATTTTATTTTATAAAATAGATGGTTTAAATTTACAATCACATTTTTTGTTCATTTTATCACACAAATATACGATTTTTTTCTTGAGTTTATAATTTTTCGATAAAACTTATTTTTTGCATGGATGACCTTTATTATGAAACTTATATAATAAATAGTTTAGATTAGCGGTGCAGATCTGAATTAGGGCCTATGATAGGGGTATGAAAAGGTATGAAGGGATGAAGGTATGAAAAGGAACTTATTCTGAGAAAATCAGGAAACTTTCTAAGTAATTTATCACTTTTAAGAACAAATATTCACGAATAATCAAAGTTAAATAAATTAAAAATGACACATAGAGGTAAAGTTGGGATATATATATATATATATCAATGTTTTGATATTTTACACACTTATTATATATTTTTTAGAAAGGTACACTTATTATATTTAAAAAATTAAATTATAATAAATATATAGACACATAAAAGTTAGGGGAAATTACAAAAAAAAAAAACTCAGGGTTTTGTGTGTTTTTCAAATTAAACCCCATAGTTTCAATTTTGACAAATTAAATTCTGGAGTTTCTTCCATGTTTCAATGTGAACCCTTCGTCCATATCCGTTTGATTAAACTAACGGAATCTGGGCAAAATTTACAGATTCAAACATACATGTTCAAACACTTGTATCTCCCTCGTTTCACCTCATTTTTGCATCATTGGATTCACCTCATTGTCTAGTTTTCATTCCATCCTTGTTCTACCTCTTTTTGTGTGTTGTTGGAACTCCAAAAGTTGGAAAAAAAAGAAAAAGAAAAGATTTTTCTCTCTTAGGAAAATTTTCAGATTTAAACACACATGTTCAAGTATTTGCATCTCCTTCATCGTAACTTTGTTTTGCCTCATTTTTGCGTCTTTGGATTCACCTCATGGCCTAGTTTTCGTTTCACCCCTCATAAGCCTTATTCCACCTCTTTTTGCATACTGTCAGAACTCCGAAAGTTTGCCAAAAATAAGATTTTTTTTTCCGTCCATCTTATATCTCCATACTTCATCTTTCCTCATTCCTTTCCACAATTATTCTCTCTTTTCCTCTTCCTTCATGACCATTTCCCCACTCTTATGTTTCTTTCCGTTCTTGTAAGTCATATGCATTCATACTTGACGACACCGCCACCGTCGGAGGTTCGGTGGCCACCCTGAGCTCGGTGGAAGGGCCATGAAAGAAAAGGAAAAAAGAGAATAATTGTGAAAAGAAAGTAGGAAGGAAGAAGCATGGAGATAAAAAATAGAGGAAGGGAAAAAAAAAATATTTTTTGCCAACTTTTGGAGCTTTGACGACATACAAAAAGAGGTGAAATGAAAACTGGGCCATGAGGTGAATCCAACAAAGCAAAAATGAGACAAAACGGAGTTACGATGAGTCAGATACAAGTGCTTGAATATGTAGGTTTGAATATGAAAATTTTGCCCAAAGAAAGAAAAATCATATTTTTGGCCAACTTCCGAAGCTCCGACAATATGTAAAAAGACGTGGAACAGGGCTTATGAGGGGGTGGAACGAAAACTAGGCAAAGACACAAAAATGAGGCAAAACGGAATTACGACGAAGGAGATACAAGTGCTTGAACATGTGTGTTTAAATCTGAAAATTTTTCTAAGAGAGAAAAATCTTATTTGTTTCCAACTTTCAAAGTTCTAACGGCACACAAAAAGAGGTGGAACAAGGCGTATGAGAGATGGAATGTAAACTAGGTAATGAGGCGAATCCAACAACGCAAAAATGAGGCGAAACGAAGTTATGACAAGGGAGATACAAGTGTTTGAACATATGTGCTTGAATCTGAGAATTTTGCCCTCCGTTAGTTCAATCAAACGGATATAGACGAAGGATTCACATTGAAACACGGAAGAAACTCCAGGGTTTAATTTGTCAAAATTGAAACTATGAGGTTTAATTTGAAAAACACGCGAAATCCTGGAGTTTCTTTTTGTAATTTCCCCTAAAAGTTATTTATTTAATATAATCAGAACACGATAATGATTGAAAAAACGTGATAAGAGAAGCAAATACCATTCATGTCCCCTATTTTATGAAGGGCCGTAGGCGGGGAAAACCCCAATGAAGTAGGGTGGGGATGCAAGAAGGAGGGCATGATAGAGTGAGGATGAAGGTGGTACAAAGGGGTGTTTTGAAAAGATGGTTAAAAGTTAGTTTTTGATTTTTAATCAAACTTTTGATTTTTTTAAAAAGTGATTTGAAAAGTTAGTAAAAAAATTACTTTTTATCCTTTTTGGTTAATATTTGTTTATGATGTCACATCACAATAAAATGACCAAAATACCTCCACATAAATTAAGAAATTTACCCTCAAGTTGTAAACATGGAAGGCAGTCTTGTAATTTCAGCAACTTTTAGACAAATCTATAATCTGGCGTTTTCAGCAGCTTCTCAAATGAGTTTCTATACAAAAAAGCCACGTTTGGCTTTTAGACAAAAACGCTGAAACACTGCTTATAACCACCTACCCAGATCAAGCCAAATTGTCATTCTTAACATTTTAGCTAGTGTTATAATGAATTGCTTTATTTATTTATTTTTATCATTAAAGATAGAATGATCATATTTTTATATCACCACAGAGGGTGATGACCCAATGGTGAAGGCATTGTCTTCTCACAGCCATGGGTCAAGTTCAACTCCTGGGGGTGCAAAAAATACTGGATATTCCAGTGGCTCTCTGCGGAGACCTCGAGCCTAGGCCCACGGATGCCATGATGACACTTCAGAGCATCTTTTTTTTAAGTTCCAAAAAAAAAAAAAAATCATATTTTCATATCAAAATTTGTCAATTATTTCATTTGTCCATGCTATAAATATACTTAAGTAATGAGACCTATATTATATAAATATCATAACGATTTGTGAAACAATAAATAAAATATTATTGTTTTAATATTATCATTTTTAATAGGCAATAGTACGTGTCGGTTAATAATTTGATTTATTTTGAGAATTGAGTTAAAAGTCAACTTTTTGATTTTTTAACTTTTTTAGATTACATTATTTTTTTACTTTTTACACATTTTTTTTAAAAATGTCAAAAAAAAAAAATTCAATTTTTAACCTACTTCTCAATTTCATTAATAGTGCTAAAAATTTATATGGAATTTTAATCTAGGATAACGTGACAGCTTTAGATCTCCTATCACTTAAAAAGTAGAGACTCATTAATATGTTATTTTTATTTTTAAATTTATTATATAAATAAAATCCTATATAAAATTATTTTCAGATTTTTAGTTTACAACCAATCTTATATAAAAAAGAAAATGATATATAAATCCAATTTTTTAGATTTATCTTCTAAACTTCGTGATATATTAAAAAAATAATTAATTAATAATTAAAGAATAAATAAGAAACAGAGTCAATTTAGATATTTTAATAAAATGTCAGCCTAAGAAATGGATCTAATTTTTGTTTTTGAACAAGAATATTTATATAAAAATACAGAAAAATATATTTTCCGAATGATAAGGAAAAGACAAAAAAATTCACACGGGGCAGTTTGGTCATTACAACGAGACGACCAACACCGTTAGTTTGGAACCAACCAATGTGGTCCCCACCTCAGACAACCGACAACGACATCTCACAAATCCTACAATTAAAAAGAAAGATTTTTAACTGAGCCTAAAACGCACCACGTGTCCTAATCGGATCCAAATTGATTTACCCAGATCCGGCTAAAACTATTCTGCTTCGGGCTTTAGATTTAGCTCCACGTCACCACACTCAATCCCACGTGGCACCTCTCATCACCCTCCGTGCCCTCTCTACATCCACGTCATCCGTCTTCAGACCTTACTATAAATAATAATATCTTCTCTCATAGGCCATCTCTCTCTCTCCTCTGTCTATCTTCGCTGTTTCTCAACCAATAGAAAAACCAAAGAAAAAGTTTTTCTTCCAAGTAAAATCACAAATCGAGCATACAAAAAAACCCTAGAAAACGCTTGGAATTCGTTTCAGGTTTTTACGTTCGATTCGGCAAGTTTGTGTCTCCGATTGGACGAGTTGCTCGATTTGCTGGATCTGAGCTGTAGAGAGTTGAAGCTCTGTTCTTTGTCGTTGAAGTTTATTAGGTAATTTGGTGTTTGATGTACTTCTTTCTCTTCGGTTAAATTTTTTGTTTTTCGGAAAATTGAACCAAAAAAGAAAAAGAAACACTCAGTGCTCTGCTATTATGAGATATGTTTGGTTGCTGAGAAATTGTAGGAAAGTAAATGAGAAATGTGAATTTTTTTTTTTGGATGTTTTGGTTTTAATTTAGTGAGAGTTACACTAACCGTTTCTGTGATTTTAGTATGAAGTTGAAATGAGTTTTTTTCTTTTTCTTGTTTATTTTTTTATTTTTTTCTTCTTGAAGGATTTTCTTCAATTTTCTAGCCCAGCAAAAAGTGGGTCAAACATTGTAGTTTTGTATTGTACAATGTTTTTGAATAGTAGTGTATTATTTGGATTGTTGAAATTGTCTACATAGGTGGTAAGGTTATATAAGGTCATAGTTTCTCTGATATCTTGCACTGGTTTTGTAAGTAAGATCTAGTTATGGGTTATTATTGTTTCCAACAGTTTAGAACTGGAAAAGTGCACTATGATTTGAGGGGTTTGGTATCTCAATTTGTCTGTTGTAATGCTCTAGTCACATATAATAAGTTACTTTATTTTATTTTTTATTTATTTTTATCTTGATAGATTAGGGTTAAATTTGTAGTATAGGACAATTAATTGTTGTGATTTATTTGTGGCATCTTATTTTGGAATTCCTACATCTCTCTGTGTAGAATTTGTTGAGGAGTGAGTTTGTCTTCATAGAGGTGGGTTTCTTGTCGACAACGGTATGTGCAATTTCTCTACTAAAATAGAAGTTTTCCTGCCGACTAAATCTAGTGCTTTATTCATCATTGGTCATTTTGAATCCGGTTGATGAGGGCTGTTCGAGTGAACTCTAATGGTCCTGCAACCAAAGGGTTGGCGGAACTCAATCACCATCTATGGGATGAGCAAAAGGAAGCAAGGGATGGAGTTGTAGGTGATGGGCATGGGCTCTCCGAGGAAGATGAGTCCAGGATTAATGAGGATGCTGAAGATGCAAACTGTGGACGCAAGGAGTTGGTCCAGCTCCAGGCTGTTCAGCAGAGACTGCAGCAACAGCCTCAAGGGCCTCAAGCATCAGTGGTTCACTGGGAAAGGTTTCTTCCTCTCAGGTCTCTCAAGGTTCTGCTGGTGGAAAACGACGATTCAACTCGCCATGTTGTCAGCGCATTGCTTCGGAATTGCAGTTATGAAGGTCTGTAAATCTTTGTTACTCTGTATGTTATATTTATTTGATCTTGATTTTTATTTTTATTTTTATTTTTTTATGATGCATAAAGTGGGCTGTTCAATCTTTTAGATGGTTGTTTACATGCTGCAAGCCTCTTGTTATACTGGGTTTGGAGTATTTTGTTTATCAAATCTTCGCACTACAAATTCATTTGAATCTTTGGATGAATGTATATAATTCCTTCATCTCTGAGATTGTTAATATGATATTGTTTTGAACTGTCCCTCGTATGAGTTGCTAACTTGCTGTTTCTTACATCATTTGTGGCATGGATTTGTTATTTGTTTATGTAGATTTTCTTATTATTAAAATCCAAATTAAATTAAAGATATTGGTGGTACTGTCATCATGGATCCTAATATGCATTAGGAAAACCTGGTCATGCATTCTTTATGAAGTAGTGGCCACACATGATCCTATGATATTATACACTTGGAATTGCTTACATGATTAGTGGGTTTTATGCAATGATACAAATATCAAACAACAAATCTTTTTCTTGATTAAGAAAACAAAAAATTTAAAACTAAGCTTCTTTAGGTCATTCAATTGTCCAGTGACACATGTAATCGAGTCAATTTGGTCTTCTGTAAATTTTGTGCGGTAATCAGTTTTCAGTTGCAAAATTTTCTACAAGTTTCACAATTATCAGTTTAAAAAACTATTTTTGATAAAATTACCCTCTATTTTGGTGAATTGATTAATCAATCCCGTATACTGACTTAAGGAAACAGAAAGGTAGTTGCTGAATGTCTTTCTGTGGATATTTGAAACTCTTTTGCTCCATTCGGATTGGATATATTAGTTTTTCCATGATTCCTTACTCGACATTCTCAAGGGTAGATTTTGACTAGTTGGAGGGGTGAGAATCATGCCGTGTCATATCAGGTTCATGTTCAAAACAATCCAACACTAACATGGCCTATTTAATTAAACATGTCAATTAGCTTGACACTGACCTGACCTGGCCCACTTATAATTCTGTTAAACACTAACACAGCATGCTTAATATAATTAGCAAAAGTTCATGTTTCAGATTATAAGCAAAACAAATTGTACCACCTATTAAAAGAAAAAAAAAATTTGTTTCACTTCACATGCATAAGAATAACTTGTTTAAACATTGACACACAATGATAAGATATATACCAATATCTATGAAAACAATTATAAATATTCATAACTAATCCATTACACATCCAATCTAAACTATTGTCACTCATTAATAGTTAAATATCCTATAAAAATTTAAAAGCAAAACAAGTTTTGATCCAATACCAAACTGATAATAATAATAATAATAATAATAATAATAATAATAATAATAATAATGTTGCAGCTATGCCACATCCAAAGTAACATTGTTGTGATTCTTTCACATTGACTCTTGTCACAAAAAACATTGTTGCCACACATTGAAAAATTCTCCTGTCTACCAATCTTAACTTTTGCCGATTTATCATTGAATTAGGGTTGCACTTCATTTTAGGTATATATATATATTATATAGAGATTTAAGTTTTAATCTAACGGATGTGAATGAATTACTCAAGATCTTATGGTTACTAAATTCAGTTTATATTCGGATTACATCTGAGTCAATAGCGGATTCGTGTCAACATGTTGACATGAATTTAACCCAAACACGACCCATTTAATATTCGTGTTTTGGGGTTGTGTCATATTCCGATTCGAGTCAAAAAATGATTAACCCTAACCCTTTAATTACATGTGCGATTGAGTTGTGTTAACAGGTTACGTGCCAAATTCCCACCTTGAAGTTGGATGATACCTATTTCATCCACCTCCCCAATGGTCCCACATTTATTTTTGTCTTCCCCTTGATCCCAAACAATTATAGTGTTTGGGTTTGAGATGTGTATGTTTGTCAAGGGGTGGTGGAGTGCAACCTTCCAAAAATAATTGTATCTCATATATTGGCCCCCATTTTAAATTTGGCATCCCTAATATTTAAAAAAAAAAAACTCTATAGAAAGATGTTTCTCAGTTTAACTTAATGTCTTATGTAATGACATAAAAAAATTTATTATGGCCTTCTGTTTAATGTCATTGGTGATCACATATTAAAAAACTTCTAGTAAACAAGAAATATTGTCTACTTTTTTAAACTATGAAGCACGGACATGGATACAGATACGGATACGAACACGAACACGGACACAGACATGGGACACAGTGATTTCAAAAAAATGGGGACAAGAACATGGCAGGGGACACGACAAATTATTATTATTTTTATTATATATATTTTCTATGTAGATTAATATTATGTTACCAAATAATCAAAATTAATAAAAACTAACATTAATTCAATATATATATAAACAACTACAATTAAATAAATTAATAGTTTATCCAAATTTGAACACACGTGTCCTTGCTGTGTTTCCTGGAAAAAAATAAAAAATAAAAAATAAAAAATAAAAAATGAAGGAACACTCCATTTGGTGTGTCCCTGCCGTGTCCTAGCTGTGTCCCCATCAAAAAAATAAAAATAAAACTAAAAGGACACACCATGTGGCGTGTCTCAGTGTCCGACACCGCTAAGGAGCCTATTTTGAAGTGTTCGTGCTTCATAGTTTTTAAGTAATTAAAATTATAGTCTACTTAATTGGTATGAAATAATATAAAACAATAAAATGGCTCCTATAATTTTTTTAAGTAGACCACATTATGAGCCTAAGAACATTGAGTAATATTCAAATAATTACATAGGCTTATGAGAAGTGAGAAGCATGTCTAAATTGAGATTAGTCTCCTATAGTTTTAGATTAGGCTAATTGGTCTATATTAAGTAATATTTTAACAATTATTTAATCTATTATAACTTGATCCAACCCACCATTTATTTGGCAAAATTTGTCATGTCTAAATTGAGATTAGTCTCCTATAGTTTTTGATTAGGCTAATTGGTCTATATTACGTAATATCTTATTAATTATTTAATCTATTAAAACTGGATCCAACCCACCCTTGTGTTTGTCTGAACCAAAATCAATTTGGACTTCTATATTGGCTACTTAGCTTATTTATTTATTTATTTATGTATTTCCTTTCTTTTTTATTCCTACTATCTTGTTTGATCAAGGGAAATGGTACAGTAGGCTTCATGGATCTTGCACTCCATTTACTACAATCATCATGCTAGCATTGATATGGGTCTTTATGGGATATTTAGGGATAAGCTCCCCTCCATACCTCTCCATGCCCTTCTCATGGGCCCCGCCGAACACACACATATGTTCTGAACTGTCTATCTCATAGATCTTGCAGCAGAGGTTTTTCATGCAAAAAATCAACTTCGTCGGACAACTATAAATATGGAAACAAATCATATTTTATTTTGTAAAATGGATGGTTTAAGTTTACAATCCATGGATGGTTCATTTTATAAAATAAAATGTTTGCTATGTTTATAGTTGTCCGATGAAGCTGTTTTTTTGTATTAATAATCTTTATTGCAAGGCTTATGAGATAGATATTTCAGATCATCTGTGTGTGCTGGATTGGAGTCCACAAGAGGGGGTATGAAAGAGTATAGAGAGATAAGGCATGGAGGGAGCTCCTGCCGGATATTTAATATTTTGAAGGAGAATTTCATGACCCAATTTGTATAAAGTAAAATTTGACCTAAATTCAACTCCATAAGATATGCAGGCCATGTTTGGTTTGGTTTTCAGAAATTTGTTTCATAAATTTTTCTAAAAAACTAAAATTAATTTGGTGAAAGAAATAAAAAAAATCAAAAACACTTGTCATTTTTATATAATTTTATCTTTTTGGGAGCTCATAAATAATTTTTAAAAATTTAAAATAATATTTTTTATATTTATTTTAATCAAACTAGTTTCTATTTTTTCAAAAAAAATTCTGAATTTTTTTTTCTAAAACACAAACCAAACAAGGCCGTAATCTCATGGAAGACCATACATTTGTTTTGCAACATTTCACATGGTTCTCTAGGATAAGAAGCCACAACCTTGAAATGCCATGGAAGGGGCTTCAACCATTTTTCACAAACATTGGATATTTTAGCTCTTGCGAGGTTGGAATAACCAAGAGTCATGGAGTTTTGTTTGTTGAGAGAGAAGTTTTAATTGGGAAGGGGATGATCCTAAGTTTCATGTTAAGGCCCTTAGTTTACTATGCCCTAGTATTGGCATTAATTTGAAATGCCATAAGAGGAATGCTTTTAATGGAACATCTTTTGATTATAGGGGAGAAATTGTTATTCTTTCCAGGGAGGGGATGATTAATGTATATGACAAATGGTTGAAAATGATAAAGGGGAATGTTTCATTTCTCTTGACGAGGAAAGTGTAAACAAATGAGACAATTTGTAGATGGCATGGGTTTGTCATTGATAAAAAGGAAAAAAAAATTGTGATAGTGGGTTGTTTCTTAAATAAAGCCAAGTAAGTTGAGGGTAGCAACAGAAGAGGGGTCAAGGGGTTGAGAAACCTAATTAGTGGAATTAACTAAGACGGTTGCTCGAAAGAGGCTAGATTTACTGATGGTTCTTAATGACGGTAGTAAGTTGGAATTTGAGGGGACTTAGGTCCCAAGAGAAAGAGAGGAGCTGTTAAAGAAGTTTGGAGAAAGAATAGTCTAGATATTGTCAACTTCCAAGAAACAAAGATTGGGAAGTTTGATATGAAATTGAGTAAGAGTATTTGGGTGGTGAGATATAGAAGATGGGTTGTTTTACCTGCATGTAGCACATCAGGGTTTTTTTAAAAAAAAAAACTATTCAGGATAAGAGGTGGCTTCTATTAGTAAGATAGTTTTGGGGGAGTTTCATTGTCTATTAGGTTTAGGAGTGCTGATAAATGATATGGATCCAATAGTGTGAGATTGAGATGGTGCCTTGAGGGAGGAATCAACCTAATTGTTTTGCTTCTGCTTTCCTAATTAGTGTGTGGAGGAAGGTGATTTCAATGTTATTGGGTTAGCCTCTAAAAAGCTTAGTGGAATTAAGGTCACTACAAGTGGCTTTGATGCTTGTATTAGGGATGTGAATTCATTAATCCTCCTCTGCTGAATACTCGTTTTATGTGATCAAATGTTCAGGCACAAGTGCTTCCAATGGTAGTATCTAATCATTGTTTAATGGTTTAGAGAGCTATCCTTTTAAATGGGGTCCAACATCATTTAGGTTTGAAAATATGTGGTCAGAACATCACTCATTTAAGAAACATTTTGAAGATTGGTGTGGTAATTGTAGTTTACAGGGATGGGAGGGTTTTAAAAGCTCAAATTGATTAAGGAAAAATTTAAATTTTGGAACAAGGATATCTTTGGGGATTTGAAAGAGGTCAATAATGAGAATATTAGTAAGATTGATGAGTTGGATGGACTTGAGTCTAGGAAAGATCTTGAGATGAGTGTCTTAGGAAGTATAGAAACAAAGTTAAAGATTACATTGAGGCATTCATGTAGAACAAATTTCTTGGGGTTGAAAGGCTAAGATGAAGTAGCTAAAAGAGGAAGATAAGTATGAATTTAAAATTAAAAATTAAAAATTAAAAATTAAGACATATTATCAGACATGTTTTTAGGAGTGTCTGTAGAGTGTCGGTGCTTGATACGGATGTCTGCCACAACATAACTCCACATGAGTGTTAAGAGCAAATGAACCTAGTCTCAGCTCCAACCTAGGTTAATCTGGCAGCATTGCCTGAAACCAAGTATGGGTTGGAAGTTTGCTTGTGATGGATTGCTCATGGACTACATTTTTGATCGGTGGAGGTGAAGCGAGGTAGCCCAAGAGTCTCTCAATCAGATGGTGGTTTGTTGAGTGTAGAACCTAGATGATCGATCAGTGGATTACTCGATCCCTTGGCTAGGCAGCAGTCATTGAGTGTGCCTTAATCTTTTTCTAAGCACTATTTCCAAAGGTGGCCAAGTAGAAGTATACTATTGGCCCACATTGTCTCACTAGGTTGACACATGGCACCAACTAACCCATGTGGAGATGGTGTGGTCCGGCCGGATATGTTTTTTTTTTGTTGGATAACTCAGTATCCAGCCCTAACGAATGGCCTTGGATAGAATCGAGTGGAGAAGAAGGATTCATGCAGCCGATCCCATTTGATGAGACTTAAGGCTTGGTTTGGTTTGGTTAACTCAGTGTCTGGCCCATTGATCTGACTAATCCGGGGGACCAATCCCATCTCCCATTTGCTAGGGTCCCAATTAAAGCTAGGACAAAACCATGTATGAACTAGCCCTAAGAAATTGTTTGCACCTAGGAGGTTTCAAACCTAAGATCTTCAAGGAAGCACACCCTCAAGCCCTAGGCTTTGACAACTAGGCCAACCTCTTGATGTTACAGTCCTGCCAGATATATGAGACACTTGTACATACACGTTTATTCATTGAAGGTGAAAGATTGCATTTTATATATTTTAACTCATAGATAGTTGTAAATTGACATCTTTAAAATATCTTTTCTTCAGGATTATGGCGTTTAAAGTTTGTAAATCATAAACCTATTTCTTATTTGTTCTATGAATTTGCAAAATCTTTTGTCTTACGAATGCTTGGCCTCTTTTTCTCCTCGTCTGTTTTCTTTTCTTTTCTTTTTCTTTTTTGCAATGATCTAATATTGATTTGATCGTGGCAGTTACTTCTGTAGCAAATGGTCTAGAAGCTTGGAAAATCTTGGAAGATTTAGCCAATCACATTGACCTTGTTCTAACGGAGGTGGTCATGCCTTTTTTATCAGGCATTGGTCTCTTATGCAAGATTATGAACCACAAAACTTGCAAGAATATTCCAGTGATTAGTGAGTATTATTCATATTCCTTATATTGTACATTTTATTTTCTAGTAACACTCTTTTTATTGACATTTTAATGCATTGATGCTTTTAAGTAGTACACCTAATGTGTTTTCTGTGCAGTGATGTCATCTAACGATTCTATGGGTATAGTCTTTAAGTGCTTATCAAAAGGTGCAGTTGACTTTTTAGTGAAGCCTATTCGAAAGAATGAGCTTAAAAACCTCTGGCAGCATATTTGGAGGAAGTGCCACAGTGTGAGTTAATTTAGTTGATTCCATTTTATATTTGAATGTTTTATCAGCCTTTTGCACATCAAATGAGGTAGTTCCATTCAAACATAATGTCAGTGGGCATTATTTGTTGAACTATCCCTATGAAAAGTGGGCATTTGTTTCTTGTTAAAAGTCAGAACTTGATTTGAACTAAAAATGGTCAGTTTGGTTTAGCTTTTCTGTTTTCATCATTTAAATAATATATTTATACCCCAATGGACACTGTTTTGTTGTGGTGATTTGGATTAATTTCTCATCCTGTCATCAGTCTATTGGTAGTGGAAGTGGAAGTGGAAGTGAAAGTGGGATACGGACTCAAAAATATTCAAAGTCAAAAAGTGCTGAAGGGTCTGACAATAACACTGGCAGCAGTGATGAGGATGATAACGCAAGTATTGGTTTGAATGCTAGGAATGGAAGTGACAATGGCAGTGGCACTCAGGTATCACTTGCTATAAAGGACATGGCTGTAGTTATAACACTTTTTTGCTGATCTTTAGTTACATGTATGAATGTTTACATATAGTCATATATGTTCATAAGATTCTGCTTATCGGTAATGTTACTTTACATTAATCATTTATTATTTGTTGTTTGCTTGCTCTTCAAGTTTGTGCAACTTGATCTCTTGACGAAAATGGTGGTTGCTGTAGTAGAATCCTGAAATTGTATTTCTTGTTAGATGTTGACATACATTGGTGTAAAGTTGACTGCTCATGTTACTAATATAGTGCTGGAATAAGCTGAGGGTCAGTCTGGTGATGATCACACATTAAGTCACAACAGAGTTTACATTTTTAGATAAACCCAATCATTGAAAGAAAAGGATGATGTGAACATGCCTGTGACAATTTTGAGTGAAAACATAGCAACACAATGCAGATCATTAAAGCCTGTGGCACAGTCCATAATGGTATTCAACCTTCCTCTTCTCCAGGAAAAAGCTAATAGACAACAAAGTAGTGTGATTGTAGTATTTGAACAAGGGCAAGACATAAGTTTGAAATTCTGTTGGACATGTCTCTGTATACTATGGTCAAGCAAATATATATCAAACTCATCATGGACACATGTCCAGTGAGCATTAATTAATTACAGAATGGTCCTTACCATCTTATCAAGAAGCATGATTACATATCTTAGAGGGACAAATGAAGATTCAACTGAGACCAAAGTTACAGCTGTTCCAGTTAGAATGCCATTTTTGGGAGGCCTGGACTCATTTCAAATGGTGTGTGTGTGTTCTCCTTCAGTTTGACATAGTGTTGACATCCAAATTGGTAGGGTGGATTAAAGACTTAAAATACGAGAGATGGATAATTAAGGATTTTAAATCAAGAAGACCTAAGAACGAGAATAGAAAGAGAGTGAGAGAGCAGCTTTGAGTCTGCAGGTTCTACAGTTTTACAAAGAGACCTGCTTGATGGGTGCTTGAGCAGGATCCTGGCTTGGCTGACTTGCAAAGATCTAGAGTGAACTGATCAAAGTCCGCTTGAAGGCTGCTCGAGCAGCTCGTTGATTTATGGAAATTGAGATTTCATTTTACACAAAAACTATAGAAGGGCAACTCTATTTTGTTTCAAATACATCAGAAACTGTGTGGATTCCCAGCCTCCATAGAGTTTCAAGGTTTACACAACTCCCACCTACATAAAAAATAAAATAAAAATAAAAAAATAAATCTGAGTAAGCTTTTGGACATGAACTTTTGAATACTTTTCAGTTTGTGTTTTCTGTAAAACCCACACACTTTCATGTTTGCATTCATCATTGTGTGTTTTCCTTGCATGTTTTTGCCAACATCTTTTGAGTGTAGGCATATGTTTATTGAAAGAATGGAGACACAACAAATAAATAACCAATTTAAGGTTCAAACACAATAATGTTACAGTTAAATTTTCCAAATTGAATAGGCCAAACCGAAGGAATTTATAACCAATTTAAAGTGTAAACTCAATACCAATATTGAATCAATTTGCCACGAGTAAATATCAATCAATCAATCCAACTATGCCAACCACACAAATTGCATAAAATATCAAGACACTCCAATAAAATCAAGGGTAAATTACAAGACTTGGTTAGTGACTTACAATCCAACCTAGTTTGCACTTGACTCTACAATCTCGTGCCACAAACTCATTCCATATATTCAAATTTAGTACTAACCCTTTTGACTAGAGTGCTTCTCTCCAGATTTCTATTTTAGTATTAATTCGTCCCTTAGTTTCATCCACTAGAACAATGTCATTTGCTAACAACATACACCATGCAGACATCATCCTGAATGTATTTAGTTAGTTCACTGAAGGACTCCAAGCTAACCCTTGTTGCATTGTTACAATGATTGGAAATTCACTAGTTTCTCCCTAGATGATTGAACGGTAGTCACAACCCCATCATACATGTCTTTTATTGCATCAATATAACCTTTGCCCTTTGGTCACTCCGTTTTTTTCTCACGCGTCATATTATATCTCTAGGCTCTTTATCTTCTTTTGTTTGTACATCTATAAAAATCATATGAAGATTCTTCCTCTTCTTTCTATACTTCTCTATTAATCTTCTTAGTAAATTGCTTCAAGAGTTTATCTACCATGCATGAATCTAAACTAATTATCTAATGTTGTTTCGACTCTTAGGTGATGCTCAATCACTCTCTCAATTTCATTTTAAGATTCATCAACTTAATATTTCCCAATTTCATTTTAAGATTCATCAACTTAATATTGTTGTTGCAAATTTGAATTTCTCGTGTACAGGTACTAAAATATTCTCTCTCTACTCATTAGACATTTTCCTAATTATTATTAAATAATTTTTTAAACCAAGGCACCCTCCTTACCTAAGCATTTTCAAGCTTCATTAGGTATACAATCTGGTAGTAGTGCCTTACCTGATTTCTTCTTCTTTAGAGTTTATTAGTTTAATGCAAATTCCACCTCAAACTCTTTCGTTTGACGATAAGACTTGTATTATTTAATTCCTTCAAGATTACTGTATTCCTCTCCTCCTAAGCTTTCTACAAAAAAATGTTTATTATTTAACAGTTTGTGAAAATAACTTTAACATTTTCTTAATCTCCTCATCCTTCACTAACACCCTTGAATCCTCACTTTTTATACGATTAATCTGATTAAATTATGTTGTTTATCTGTCTCTCAAGTTAATAAGTTGGCCATATTTACCATCTAATCTTGTATAAAGATTGTTGTAGTTTTTTTTAATTTTTTTTTTTACCTTGCATCTCTAATTGTTTTTCAACCCTCTTATTAGCCATCTCACCTCTTAAAATTTTTGTCATTTTTATCCTCTTGCCATTTTTAAATTTTTTTTGTTTTTTTTTGTTTTTACCATATCTCGTTATTCTACCACCATATATATTTTGATATATGGTTTTTTTCCCTTGGACCCTTGAAGGACTTCTTTTGATATTCTTTTAATGCATCATCTTTCCGTTGTGATTAGTATCACCTTCCAAACTCTACATTTGGTTCTTAAGACTCTTTAAACATTTTGTCCTCAAATGCTTTTACTTTATCGCCTTTTAGATTCCACCATCTAGTTCTTTGATTTTTAATATCATTTTTGGCTTGATGTAGTTAGGTGATGTTTGAGAATTAATTTTTTAGTGGTTTTTTTATTTTTACGAAAAGATGTGCAAAAAAATATTGAGAAGGGTTTGACTTTTTGTAGTGTTTATTTTGCTTGTTGCCAAACACAAACACCACCTTAGAATCCAAAGGATGAGAAATTATGGTTTAGAGTTGGAGAAGAAGAAGAGAGAAAAGGAGAATTAGGCAAGAAAGGTGTAGGAAATTAATGTATTGATATTATTGATTGATCGATATCAATATACACATTTATGAAGACCATATTACACTCCTTATATAGGAGAGAACAAGTGCTACTATTTGTGCCACTAAGAGCCACTATTACCACTAAGAGCCACTGTTGAATGTAAAAACCTATAACTTACTCCACCTACCACTACCACCTACTACCACCTACTTACTCCACTCCATTAGTGCTCCACAAGAAGCAAGTGCTCCATTTACCCTAATGCTCCATTAAGTTGTTTAGTGCTCCATTTTAGGTTAATTTAATTCCTCCATTTGTAACTCATTCTCCCTATAAAAGAGAGATCATTCTCTCCATTGTAAAGACACAATACACACAAAAATGTATATTAATATCAATCAATAATATCAATACATTAATTTCCTACATGGTATCAGAGCGGGTTTAGCACCTAGTATTTTTCGCTTCACCGGCGGGCGGCAACCTCGCCTTGGCCGCCCGCCGGACCTTAACCTACTCCGCTGCCACATTTCTTGCTGCCATAAACCATTCTTCTCAAACTTTGGAGCCATCATCACATTTGCTATTCCAGGCACTTTTATAGCTTCTATTGTTACAGGTGTTTTGGTTTACCTTGGTGGTTTGATGTATCTTATGTACAGACTTCCATTTGATGAATGCCTCATGTTTGGTGCTCTTATATCAGCTACGGATCCTGTCACTGTTTTTGTCCTTTTCCCATATTTCTCGTACACGCTAGCTGAGGGCCTTGGCCTCTCTGGTATTGTATCGATATTGTTCAGCAACATTAGCAACCTGGTGTGCTTCCAGAATTGCCTGGGCATTTGGGACACACCCCTACGAGCAATCAGCTCTCCACAACTGGCAGCAGTTTATTGACTGGAGCTGCAGGAGGAGGCCAATCTGGATTAACTGATGATGTTCCATCTTGTTCAACTTCACCTTCCACAAACAACTGTCCAGGCTTGGTTCAACCAATCATGAACGGTAGGGCCCAGCGAAGCATGGCAATCGGGGAGGAGATGACTCAGTCTTCTGCCACACTCTTGAGTTCCAGTGGTCTGGAAACCATGTCTGCTAATGCTAACTTAGTTAAAGAGTTGCAGCTAAAACCTGATATCAAGTCTTCATTGAACATTTCCAAGAGTCAAAACCAAGGATTTTTGGCCCCACCCCACAAACATATCTAAATGCTGCTGGAACCCAGATGGATTATTTGGACACTTCATCTTCGGCAACTTCAGTTTGCCTTTCTCAAAATGATGTCCATTTACCGCAGAACATCCCATTGTCTTTCAATCAACAATCATTATTGTTTAGAGACACAAGTCAAGATGGAGAGGTTCAGGGTGATCCAAGGAGCAGTGTTCGCTTTGGAGCAAACACTGATAGCCAATTGGCTGATCCACCATCACTGCTGATGGCAGATACATGGTCAAAACCATACTCTCGGGAATATGCTGCCTTCCCTGCTTCTTGGCTCCGCTCAGCCAAGTTTTGGCCTACCACAGGACGTGTCGACAATGTGTATGGCGACCGCAACCTCATCTGCTTCTCAATATATTTTCTTTCACATTATTTCTCTCTTTATTTTTCTTTCACATTATTTTTAATCTTTTTCAAATCAAATTCATACCATTTAGATTTGCACACCAACTTTATTTTATTCCTGCCAGGGATCAAACTCGATCACCATTTTACATCAAAAAAAAAAAAAAAAAAAAAAAAAAAAAAAAAAACCAAACAATCTCCAACCTACAACCACCACATCAATCGGCCTCATTTTTTCGCCTCTTCAGCTGTCCTCTTCTTCTTGCCTTTGTCTTGGGCGTCCTTTGCCGGTGCTGCCTCCGTGTTTCCCACGCCGCCGAGCACGTTCACTTCCCGTTGCTCCTCAACTGTCACATATGGCGGCCCTCCAAATCTGAGTATCACGGTGGCCTTCCGTTTCAGTTCCTTATTTTCTGCCTTCAGCACACATATCTCTGCTCGGGCATCTGTATACATGCGCTGGAGCAGAGCCAGTTGGGCTTTTACCTGCTGCACCTCAGTTGTTCTACTCTGAAGCCGGTGCGACAGGTTGTTGACCGCCGTCATTGTCTCAACACAAGACCTCAATGTATAATAATTGGCCTCAATATCAGATTGAGCAGCCATTATCTGCTCAACTGCCACCATCGGATAGTTCAACGGCGCAAAACCAGGGGGGCTTGGTCCAAGGGCGCTTGGTTGCGGTTCAAGGGCAACTGCCCCGGCTATCTCTCTTGTGGCCTCGTTGAGGTCGGGAAAGAGAGTGAGACCACGGGACGATGAGGCTATGTTCTGGGTCACGGGGCGGGAAGAAGAAACCATTTTCAGGGCAACAGAGTGTTTCAGCGATACAACTCTCAGAAAACAACAGAGTGTTTCAGCGATACAACTCTCAGAAAAATGAAGGGCTTGTTTGGTTTGTGTTTCAGAAACATGTTTTGGAAAAAAAAAGTACGAAAACATGTTTGGTTTGGTTTTTTGGGAAATTTGTTTTGGAAAATTGTTTTGAGAGAGAGTTTTGGAAAAAGTGATTGATTTGATGTGTGTGTGAGAGAGGTTTGTTTGGAAAATTTTGTTTGGTTTGTGTGTTTTGAGAAATTTTTTTGGAAAAATTTGTTTGGTTTCATTTTTTTTGGAAACTTGTTTCTGAAAAAAATTTCTGAAATTTTTTTCAGAAACACTAACCAAACAAGCCCGAAGAGTTTTTCGGAGTTTTTTTCCGCAGGTGTTTTTGCCTCAGCCTCGCCTTTGTTTAAATAGGCAAGGCAGACACGCGCCTCACGCGCCTCTCAGCGCAAGACGACAAAGCGGCGCGCCTTTTGATGGCTCGACTTTTGATGGATGTCGGGCACACCTTTTGATGGCACGCCTTTTGATGGCGCGCCTTTTGATGGCTCGACTTTTGATGGCTGTCGGGCACACCTTTTGATGGCACGCCTTTTGATGGCACGCCTTTTGATAAGATTGGGCACGCCTTTTGAGGGTGCAACTTTTATGGGTCCGACAAGACTCTGTAAACTGTCCCGACATTGATTCCGGTTAGCTCTTATATGGGTCCGACAAGACTCGATAAACTGTCCCGACATTGATTCCGGTTAGCTCCTATATGGGTCCAACAAGACTCGGTAAACTGTTCCGACATTGATTTCGGTTCTCAGCTACAACGGTTCGACACAGCCATATAGTGTCTTCTACAACGGTCCGACATGACCCAGTAAACTGTTTTCTACAACGGTCCGACATGACCCAGTAAACTGTTTTCTACAACGGTCCGACATGACCCAGTAAACTGTTTTCTACATTGGTCCGATATGACCCCATAAACTATCTTCTACAATGGTCCGACATGACCCCATAAACTGTCTTCTACAACGGTCTGACACGACCATACAGTGTCTCCTATCTACTTTTATTTGTCAGATTATTTTTCCTGTTTTGTTACTCTCTCCAAACTCAAGTTGGTTAGTTCCTAACCCCTTGAGTTTGAGGGGGGCTGTTGAATGTAAAAACCTATAACTTACTCCACCTACCACTACCACCTACTACCACCTACCTACTCCACTCCATTAGTGCTCCACAAGAAGCAAGTGCTCCATTTACCCTAATGCTCCATTAAGTTGTTTAGTGTTCCATTTTAGGTTAATTTAATTCCTCCATTTGTAACTCATTCTCCCTATAAAAGAGAGATCATTCTCTCCATTGTAAAGACACAATACACACAAAAATGTATATTAATATCAATCAATAATATCAATACATTAATTTCCTACAGCCACTATCACCACTAAGAGCCACTATCTATATCCTTGCATATTATAGACATCCACTACATCCACTATCTAGATCACTAACTACATCCACTATCTAGATCACTAACAATACATTACATATAATATACTAACAGCCCCCCTCAAACTCAAGGAGGATAGAGACTAGCCAACTTGAGTTTGGAGAGAGTAACAAAACAGGAAAATAAACTGAAAATAAAATAAAAGTGGATAGGAGACACTGTATGGTCGTGTCAAACCGTTGTAGAAGACCGTATGGTTATGGCAGACCGATGTAGAAGACAGTTTATGGGGTCATGTTGGACCGTTGTAGAAAATAGTTTACGGGGTCATGTCGGACCGTTGTAGAAAACAGTTTACGGGGTCATGTCGGACTGTTGTAGAAGACACTATACGGCTGTGTCGAACCGTTGTAGCTGAGAACCGAAATCAATGTCGGAACAGTTTACCGAGTCTTGTCGGACCCATATAGGAGCTAACCGGAATCAATGTCGGGACAGTTTACCGAGTCTTGTCGGACCCATATAAGAGCTAACCGGAATCAATGTCGGGACAGTTTACAGAGTCTTGTCGGACCCATATAGGAGCTAACCAGAATCAATGTCGGGACAGTTTACAGAGTCTTGTCGGACCCATATAGAAGCTAACCGGAATCAATGTCGGGACAGTTTACCGAGTCTTGTCGGACCCATATAAGAGCTAACCGGAATCAATGTCGGGACAGTTTACAGAGTCTTGTCGGACCCTTAAAAAACGTGCCCAATCTTATCAAAAAGCGTGCCATCAAAAGGCATGCCATCAAAAGATGTGCCCGACAGCCATCAAAAGGCGAGCCATCAAAAGGCGCGCCGATTTGTCGTCTGGCGTTGAGAGGCGCGTAAGGCGCGTGTCTGCCTTGCCTATTTAAACCAAGGCGAGGCTGCCGCTGATGCATAACAAACCAGCTGAAAAAACTCTTCGTTCTCTTTGGAACACGTCTGAGAGAGATACTCTGTAACACGCTGTTGCTCGGAAAATGGCTTCTTCTTCCAGCCCCGTTATCCATAACATAGCCTCTTTGTCCCGTGGTCTCACTCTCTTTCCCGACCTCAACGAGGCCACAACGCAGAATATGGCCTTTGAACCTCAACCAAGCGCCCCTGGTTTTGCGCCGTTGAAATTTCCATTGCTGTCTGTGTAGCAAAGAATGGCTGCACAATCGGATATTGAGGCGAATTATTACACATTGAAGTCATGTGTTGAGACAATGACGGCGGTCAACAACCTGTCGCACCGGCTTCAGAGTAGAACAAATGAGGTGCAGCAGGTAAAAGCCCAACTGGCTCTGCTCCAGAGCATGTATACGGATGCCCGAGCAGAGATATGTATGCTGAAGGCAGAAAATAAGGAACTGAAGCGGAAGACCACCGTGATGCTCAGATTTGGAGGTCCGCCATATGTGACAGTTGAGGAGCAACGGGAAGTGAACGTGCTCGGCGGCGTGGGAAACACGGAGGCAGCACCGGTAAGGGCCGCCCAAGACAAAGGCAAGAAGAAGAGAACAGCTGAAGAGGCGAAGAAGTGAGGCCGGTTGTTTGTGGTGGTTGTAGGTTGGAGATTGTTGGTTTTTTTTTTTTTTTTTTTTTTTGATGTAAAATGGTGATCGAGTTTGATCCCTGGCATGAATAAAATAAAGTTGGTGTGCAAATCTGAATGGTATGAATTTGATTTGAAAAAGATTAAAAATAATGTGAAAGAAAAATAAAGAAAGAAATAATGTGAAAGAAAATATATTGAGAAATCAAAACGAAAGGTGGAGAGTGGTTGACATGGTTTTGGGGCCCACGGTTTTGGTCCACGGACGGCCCACTCCAATTTACATTGACCATTACCCAGAAAATGGCGGAAGCAGTAGAGAGCTATATAATATAGACTGGTAATAGGATTTAGAGTCAAGCCCTTCTTTTGCAGGAGGACTTGAGTCAAAACCAGCCTTAGAGCTTCTGCACAGATCCCGTGACCTGGTAAAGTGTCCCAACTACATTAAAATGAATTTCCCCGTATGAGGAAATGACTACTCCAACACTGACCAGCACCATGTTCAAGAACACGTCCCACCTTAATTTGTCAGTGCCACACAAAACAGCCACGAGAAATGTTGCCACCGGCATTAGGGCTTTGAGCATCTGGATGAAGGCCACAGAGATATGCAAGTAAGCAGTGTTACCAAACCAGAGACTAGAAGCAAAGAAGTAAGCTTTGATGGGGATTTTGGGGGTATCCAGATTTTGGTGATCACAGGCTGAAGAACTACTCTTCAATCATCACTGCCCCTCCAGAGATGATTGATGGGAGACCAGGGACACTAGTGATTGAGTCATTTGTGGTGGATGTGCCTGAAGGGAACACTACAGACGAGACATGCAACTTTGTCAAGGCCTGCTCAACTGCAGCAGCAACAACAAGATCAAGATCAAGAAGAATAATTTGTGGCAGCGGAGTGAAGATATGTGTAGAAAATTCCAGCGGGCAGCGAAGGCAAAGTTACCGGCCGGCTGCCCGCCGGTGAGAAAGAAATACAGGCCTAAATCTTATAGCTCTGATACCATGTAGGAAATTAATTTATTGATATTATTGATTGATCGATATCAATATACACATTTATGAAGACCATATTACACTCCTTATATAGGAGAGAACAAGTGCTACTATTTGTGCCACTAAGAGCCACTATTACCACTAAGAGCCACTATCACCACTAAGAGCCACTATCTATATCCTTACATATTATAGACATCCACTACATCCACTATCTAGATCACTAACAATACATTACATATAATATACTAACAAAAGGTGTCAGGGTGTTAATTAATCAGGCTATAAGAAACAACAGACTGAGCTTGAGACTGCTAATACACTTGCAAAGGGGACTCCAAAACTGTCCAATGGGTAACGGAGGAGAGGAAGGAGAAGACTCAAAAGGAATTGGAAGAGTAACAATGGGAGATGGAAAGAAACACTCCCCCTCATAGGAAGAGATAAGATCTGGGGACAACTGGTAACCAGGTGACCGAAAAAAAACGAGATGGACTTAACGAAGGTAACATCAACATTGACAACATAATGATGAGATTCAGGATGATAACATCGATAACCTTTCTAAATATGAGAGTACCCTAAATAGACACACTTTTGAGCCGAAGGAGACAACTTATCTTGACTAGGGTCAAGAATATGAACAAAGACCACACAGCCAAACACAAGAGGGGAAAGCAGAAACGGTGATTGAGCAGGATAGAGCATGGAGAAAGGAGAATGGCTTTTAAAACCACAGAGGGCATACGGTTAATCAGAAAACAAGAAGTGAGCACCGTGTCCCCTCAGAAGTGTTTAGGAACGTGCATATTAAACAATAAGGTATGAGCAATATCCAACAAGTGATGATGCTTGTGCTCAACAACACAATTTTGTTGAGAGGTGCACACAGCTAGTCTAGTCACGATCAACACAAAAAGAGTGGACAAACGGATTGCATATATTCTTAAGTATTATCATATAAAAAAACTTAACTACTTAAGCCACACATGGGCGAGAGAATCCATCAGTAAGAACAATGTTATGGGTAACATGATTTAAATTAGTGAAAAGAGATGCATTACTGGACATATGAGAGCTAGCTCCGGAATCAATG
Organism: Camellia japonica; assembly: GCA_030407325.1. NCBI lineage: Eukaryota > Viridiplantae > Streptophyta > Magnoliopsida > Ericales > Theaceae > Camellia > Camellia japonica. The sequence continues at coordinate 102,507,900 of JAPPVO010000032.1, forward strand.
ACCCAAGGTTGAGAAGATTGAGCCACATGCAATATTACCTGAATTGGCTAATGTTGCAGCAGGAGAAGAAGGAAGAGCAGCACGAAGGGATTGAACAAGATCAAAAAGTTCACTGAGATGAGTAGTGAGTGCACCATAATCAGACAAAAATTAAAATGTATATGAAAAAGACTCTCAGATTAAACAAAGAAAAAAGACAGAACAAACAAGGCAAGGTGCATCCAAGATATTTTTTTTAAGATAGTAATTTCCCCTCTATTACACAGAAAGGTCTCTTGGAAATTATATCTCCAGGATACAATGCCTATAATCAGAAAACAGAACTAAGGATGTATTCCTCAGTTGTTTTCTGAACTAGAACCTTAATTGAGGAAATTCATAACAGAAACAGAGAAGGAAAAAACTAAGTGTCTATGGGTTGTTGGAGAGAGTCCCTTATATGGAACTCGAACAGACACCAAGCAAAGAAGGAAGGTGTCCATTCTTTATAGACACTACTGGAATTTCAAAAATTTGAACTTTTTCCCAACGTCCATAAACCGATTGTCGGTTCGGATTTGAAATTGAAATCTTTTAAACTGTAATTGTTCAAACGGTCTGAAACTACCAGTCTGTTTATTTAAATCTTGTATTTCTTTCTTTCGTTCTTTCTTTCTTTCTCTATATATATCAAATGAACTAGAAGCTCCATCTCATGGATATCCTCAAGAGGATATCCAATAGAAGCTTGAAGAAATAAGGAAAGTTCTTCCTCTATTTATAATAGATGAGAGCACACTCATTTGCTCAAGATTTAAATGTGGGAACCAAGCTAAAAATTTGAATTCCAAGTGCATGGAGGGAAAAGGAAAAATTGAATTCCCTCCAATGTGAAAGTGTAGAGATTCCTCTTTATTCCAATGTGGGAATCATGTTAGGAAGATAAATAAAAACATGAAGATTATTATTGTTATTAGTAAATAATATATAACAAACTTGATGAGTATAATCAGGCTTACCATACTTTTTTCAACACCATGGTTAAGTATGGCTAGGGGCACCACAATAATCACACTTTCTATCACCCTAGGATGCCCAACCACTACCTCGAGAACGACCACAATGAGAAGTACCTCCACGAGAACCACCATGACAAGAGGAAGTTCCATGAGAACCACTATGTTGATCACGAGCACCAAGGCTACTACGAGAACTGCCGTGAGATTGATCACGACCTCCATTATGGGAGACCAAAGTAGAGGAGGATAAGAATGGAGAAGTGGAGCCCGTGACAGGAGAACTTTGTCCCAATGAAGAATGCAACAACCGAGAGTAGGCATTAGCAACGGTAGGTAAAGTCTCACTAGCAAGAATATGATTCTTAAACCGCGTAAGTTAGAATCCAAAATCTAGAGAGCAATGAAGCAATCATAAACTCCTCCAATTATGCTTTTGTTGCATTAAGTTGGCAGTAAGAGCCCCATGCTGCAATAATTGATCCTACAATTTTTTAGGAGTAATGTAGTAGTCAAACAACGAGTGGCCGGACTGCTTAGTAACAAAAATTGATTCATATAACTCATATACCCGAGAAACATTGCTCTTATGGGAAAAGTATTCAGCAAGAGAGTCCCAATCTACTGCGAAGTTTCACAAAACTCAATAGTAGTTGCCACATGGGGTTGCAAACTATGCCAGAGCCAACCCATCATAACAGAATCTTCGCTCAACCAATCATCATAAGATTTATCCTCGATAGGAGAGTCGGTAATAAATTTCAACTTGCGGTTCCCACACAAAATTACCTTCACCGCGTGTGCCCAAGCCAAATAATTTTGCCCATCTAATTTCTTCGTAGTAATTGATTTCAGCACCTCATCATTCTTAAGGGTAAGGAGGTTTTGCCTCAACCATGAGACAAAAAGAAGTCACAACCCAGAAAAAGAGAACAAGAGGAACAACCAAAGAGAAAGCAAACGCAATAGCGATGGCTAGAAAGCCAAAAACAGAGACACCAAACCTCAATCAAGCTCTGTTAGGTCAAAACAGCAATAACAAAAGCTAGAAGAAGCAAAAAAGAGAACAACAAGACTGTGCAATGCACTGGGAGAATATCAAATACAGGAAGAATCAAACAAGAACCGGTTGAACATAGGAAGGGTTGAAACAAAGCATGTGAAAGGATGCAAACAAGCCTCAAAGGAGGACTCCTACACTATAGTCAGCACTTGTAGAAGGGGTTGCAACAAAGAAAAACACGAAATTACTCCACAAGGCACAAATTGAAAAATCGAACCCTTCCTAGGCTAAAAATCTTCAAAAAAATCAAAAACCCACCAAATGGTTCCAAACAAGTCAACACACATCACCATAATTCTTAGAAAGTCTAGATGATTTAGAACAAATATATGTTCACCCAACAATGATGTCCCTGATGCTGACATCATCATTGTCACCACAGCAGTCACCTCGTGTTGACCAACTAGATTTTACTAATACATGCTAGGATAGGATCGTTCATTCTGATACCAAGTTAGAATCTGAGTATGAAAAATTAGGGTTTAGAGTTAGACAAGAAGAAAAGAGAAGGAGAATTAGGCAAGAGAGGGGTTAGGGTGTTAATTAACCCTACACCTCAACACATTTATATTAGACTAAAAATATATCCATATATATATATATATATATATCTAGTTAGTATTGTTAACTTATGTAGTGATGTTAAACTCTTTCTAGGGATAACCTTGCAATTTTATCTATTAACGGATATGTCAAATCTGGATAGATTCAATCTCAAAATACTAGGATCATTGAAGAGAGAATCACTAATTTTGTAGTTTTATAGACAAGACTGAGTCTTTTTTGTTGGATATCAATCGTAGATATTTTATCATGTTGGAACATGAGATTTTATAATGATTCAGAATCTGTCATGTGTGTGGTCTAATCCCCTATGGGGCCTTCTGCCCCCCTCTTTTCTCTTTCTCCAATGATCACTCATTTTATTAATACAAAGAAATATTAGTGTTTTTGATATTTGACGTATCTCTCTGTGATTTATCTGTAAAAAGTATAGAAGATATACGATTAAGTTATTATTAGGATTAATCCACCCATGTGATAAAGGTGGGTCCCATTAATTATTAGATTGGTTTATACATGTATTTGGGTTAGGATAGTAGAATCCGCAATCTATTAGGAAACCTAGTATGTGTAAGATTTGGTTACCTAATTGTATGGAATTAGGATTCTCATGGGTAAACTATTATAAATAGTCATATGTACTATAGGTTTTTCAGAGAGAGATTGAGAGTAATAAGGAAAAAATAGAGATGTAAAGGGTGAGAGAAAAAAATACCATGAGGGCACTGGGGTGAGCTTGAGCATAGGATTCGGGTATTGGTGTGGGTTTTGAGTGTTTTGTCCATCTCACATGTATTCTCTATTTTGTTTATATAGTGGAAACTCTCTCTCTTGTGGATGTAGGCAATTTGGGCCGAACCACGTAAATCTGTGCGTAATTGTTTTTCTCTTTGGTGTATGCGTGTGTGTGCATCCCAATAAGTGGAATCATAGTTGAAGGTTATTGATCTATGGGGTGGTCGACGATGGCGCAAATAGAGTAAGGTGAAGCCTCATGGCACAGAGAGAGGAAAAAATGTTCAAATCTAGTGAAGGCTTCCGCAAGAAGAAACATGGTAGAAAAATTCATGTGAAAAATTCATCGATATGGTTAGATTTTCAGATTTTGAATAGGTTAAAGGGATTGGACAGATTCAAGGGCGATCAAAGGTGATTGCATGTGATCTAGGTGATCCAGGAGGAGTAATCTAATTCTATCAACAAGGAAGTCCAGTCAAGGTCAATCAGATAGCGTCTTTCTGATTGGACATTATGATTGGCAACTTGTATAGGCTCGTGGAGTATGTTGTAGCAAGAGGGAAGCTACTGTCAAGCATCAGACAAGTAGTACGAGGGTGAATAGTGGTAAGCAATAGTTGCGGGGATATTTGGAGGCCACCAAGAGGAAGACAACGAGTTGTTGGATGTTCACAAAAGGAAGCTTCAGGCATAGAATCTGAGACGGTTTCATGACAAGGTGGTGTACATCAAGGGAGGACGTGGGTTTCTTTACTATGAAGGTTTTGGTTCGTGGCGGTGGAGACACCTTAGGGAGGTGCGACGGATCTCATCGGCTCGAGCATGAGGACAAAGGAAGCCACAAAGAACATGTTTAAGCACTATTGCATGAGGTGCAATTAACGCGGGCACTTGGTTCAAGTGGTGCAACATCTTTTAGGTGAAGGTGGAGTGTATTATGCAAACCAGGGCACCTAGGTTTGAGGGTGCACATAACATTTACCCCACATGGGTGGAAGGGGTGATTGTTAGGATTAATTTGCCCATGTGATAAAGGTGGGTCCCATTAATTATTAGGTTGGTTTATACATGTATTTGGGTTAGGATAGTAGAATTTGGAATCTACTAGGAAACCTAATATGTGTAGGATTTGTATGGAATTAAGATTCTCATAGGTAAACTATTATAAATAGTCATGTGGATTATAGGGTTTCTCAGAGAGAGCTTGAGAGTGTAGTGAGGAAAAAATAGAGATGTAAAAGGTGAGAGAAAAAATACCTTGAGGGAACCGGGGTGAGCAAGGGCTCAACTATTGGGTTCGGGTATTAGTACGGGTTTTGAGTGTTTTGGCCATCACACATGTATTCTTTATTTTATTCATATAGTGGAAACTCTCTCTCCCGTGGATGTAGGCAATTTGGGCCGAACCATGTAAATCTGTGCATGATTGTTTTTCTCTTTGGTGTGTACGTGGGTGTGCTTCCATTTGCGTTGGTGGGATGTGGTATAAATCTCAATAGTTCTGTTACGTTAAAAAGCCATCTAATATTATGCTTGACTTTATGCCTACTTTTGTATGAACTAAATGAATGCATCTAGACTATAACCTATCATAGCTAGAGTTAAGCTAAGCTAAGGTAAGTTCATTTCTCTGAGCTTTTACTTAATTCCTAATACAAGATCCATGTATACAAATTAGTACAACATATCCAGACACATGTACATTATGATGCACATAATTATGTACATAAAGATGATGACTGTTAAGCCAGAAAAGGTCTAATACTAAGGGTCTGTTTGATTGGGCGGATTATAGCATAGGATTGGGATTATTAATCCATAGGACTTACATTTCATTGTTTTGGTTGCAATTTTTGTTATTCAAATTAGATTCCAATGGACATTCTATCTAACAAAATTGGTGAATTTTTAATCATACAACTAAGAATGCGAAACAAACTTATAATTGGGATTATATATTTCCATATCCATTGCAAAATAAACGTGGATAAGAGGGAATTATTTGTCCCCCTAATCCAGCTGGATAATCAATCCTACACTAATGCCATAGATTGTTAAATCCCTCACTATTAATCCTGCAAATCAGATAGGGCCTAAAGGTTTTGTGCAAATTGAAGAGATGATGAGAGGAAGTTGGCCAAATGTGTCATTGGCAAGGAAGACCAGTGACTGCACTTCTAATACAAAACTAATTGAAACTGAAAGCATTTCAAGGACAGTAAAAAAAGAAAGGTGCAGTATGTGTCAAATGACATGATGACCAACGATTTCATATCGAATATGGCTTAAGATGGAGTAAATTGGCCAAACCACATAGGTTGAGTGGAGTTTGACCAGATACGTCATATTTGTATTCTTATATGCAAATGTGTCGATGTTTATATGTTTCTCTAAATTCACATGCAGGCATGACACACACCGATGTACATGTGGTACTACATTTTATGCATATGTACACATGGATAACAAAAGAACAGTAAATTAACATTTGCTTCATGTTATCAGCTACGCATTTCTAGCACTAGGCATGAAGCTTGAAGTCAATTTAAACTACTGAATGAACTATTATCTTCTTTTATTGCAGAGTTCTTGGACAAAACGGGCGGTAGAAGTTGACAGCCCCCAACCCTTGTTACCCTGGGATCAATTAGCAGATCCTCCTGATAGCACTTGTGCACAGGTTATCCATTCAAGACCTGAAACATTAGCAACAACTGGGTGCCCACAAGTGCCACAAGGGATTACCATGGAAAGGACGATGAATTTGGTATGCACTCCTCACTGGTCTATTACCTGTCTTCTTACTTCCCCCAATTTTCTTTTCTTTTGATAAACCCTGCTGTGTTTCACTCCTCAGACAATGTTGCAATGGGCAAAGACTTGGAGATAGGAATTCCTAGAAATCTGGATTTACAACTTGAAGACCAAAGCAAAAAAGTATCAATCACTCTAGTGGGGGCTAGCAAGGAAACAATTTGTAACTTGGAGGATGGTGAGAAATTAGAAAAAGACAAACTGGAGCTCAACAGTGAGACACCAAACGGTGAATTGAGGAAAGATGTCTCTAATCTTATTGTTTCCATCACCAACTGTACTGATCCTAAGATGGAAACTGTAGACATTGAAGTCCCAAATGACATCTCCAAGACGAACATCGACAACAAGGCCATCTATGACACTAAGGAAATACCTTCCTTTGAGCTCAGTTTGAAGAGGCTGAGAGACGGTGGTGAAATTGGGACCAGTGCCCAAGAGCGGAATGTTTTGAGACATTCAGACCTCTCAGCCTTCTCAAGGTATGTAAACTAAAAACCTGCAGAAGTTGGTTCTGCATCCTAGTCAAAATCCAGAACTTGACGATTATTGGGCTTTTTGTTACTTGCAGGTATAACACCACTTCAACTGCTAATCAGGCTCCAACAGGGAATGTGGGCAGCTGTTCTCCACTTGATAATAGCTCAGAAGCAGCAAAAACAGAACTAATGCAAAATCTACAATCTAATTCGAATGGCACTCCTAATCAGCATTCCAATGGAAGTAGCAACAACAATGATATGGGCTCTACTACCAACAACACCTTTACCAAGCCAGCAGCTTTCAGTGATAAGCCAGTCACAAAATCTGTAGTAAATGTCCATCCCTGCTCTGCTTTTCAACCAGTTCAATCGAAGACAACAGGTAAGGTCAATGCTGCAATAGTTAATACGGTCGTGACACAAGCAAGGGGTATGCACCCACAGGTCCAAGTTCAGCACCATTATCATCATTACCACCACCATCACCATCACGTTCATAACATGCAGCAGCAGCAACAGCAGCAGATGCCCAACAATGATGATTCGTCTTTCAGGACAATGGTTGCAGCGGGTCCACACTGTGGGCCATCCAATGTGTTAAGCACTCCAATTGAAGGCAATGCTGCTAATTACAGTTTGGATGGGAGTGCTTCGGGAAGTAACAATGGTAGCAATGGGCAAAACGGGAGCAGCACTGCTGCAATTACTGAAGGAAAAAGCATGGCATGTGATAATGGGGTGACTGAAAAATATGGAGCTGCTGGTGGTGGTGGTGGTGATGGTGGAAACGGAAGCGGAAGTGGGAGTGGGAGTGGGGTAGATCAAAACAGGTCCACACAGAGGGAGGCTGCTTTGAACAAATTCCGCCTGAAGAGGAAAGAGAGGTGCTTTGAGAAAAAGGTCAGTGTTATATGATTGTGTTCTAACATTTATTCAATAAGAAACGTCATTTTAACTACAAATTTCCCAACACCTGGACTTCCTTCGACTCCTGTGGCATTCCAAATTCTGCATATATTGTACGCACACTTTGTTACATCACTCTTTAAAATAAATCATGGGTAAATTACAAATACACCTTTTGTGATTTGCTTAAAATATGAATCGCTCCTGTAGTTCTAGAAATTACATTACACCATCTGAGATTTCTAATTTCATAATAAGTGACCCATTTTATTAATAAATCAAGTCAATTAACAATTTTTAATGATATGAGAAATATATTTTAGTTAATAATTTAGATAATTTTATTATTGTATAGTAGAACAGTTAAGAATTTCATTTTTTCAGTTAATTCTGTTATATAAAAAATTCTAATAAGGGGGTATTTGTAATTTTTTAAATCACAGGGGGTAATCTGTATTTTAAGCAAACCTTAAGGAGTGTATTTATAATTTATCCATAAACCCATAAATGAAATACCTGACACCTGACAGAGTGTGGGATGTGTCCGATACCTTCCATTGGATACTTATATATTTGTATTTAACGCTGTCATTATATGTATATATTGTTGTAAAATGTCTATTTCACAGTATGGCCAAGTTTGGCATCTTCCCAAAAAACCAAAAAGTCAAAAAATTACTCAAAAAGTCAAAAAGTTATCACTATTTACCAAAAAAAATATTAAAAAATTAATTTTCTACACAAAATTACAACTCAGAATCTGACATGTTCAGCTCTATTGATGCGTTTGTGTGTGAAAATTGCACAGTTTGGGGGCAATTTTCACACACTGTTGTTCGGCCCGTGGGGGCCCATCACGGGTCCCGTTTTGATAATCTGAACCGTTTAATGTGTAGAACTCGTCGAGTACTATATGTCTGTAAAAAATCACATTGATCGGATATCGATAACTACATGATCAAATTAGTTTTGTATAAAAAAATGGATGGTGTTATAATTAACGATTGAAAAAAAACAAATCTGATCAGATAGCTATCGATATCCGATCAACGTGATTTTTTTATAAGCATATAGTACTCGACGAATTCTACACATTGAACGGTTCAGATTATCAAAATAGGACCCGTGATGGCCCCCACGGGCCGAACAAATCCGTCCAGTGCAATGCCCATTTAGTAGCCAATCATTACTTAGCATCAATTCCACTCCCAGAAAGTACGGCTGCACAACTTCCAATCCTAATCTTCCCCTACACACTTATTTATACAATTTTTTAATACATTTTTTCATAAAAAGTCAAAAAGTTAACCCAAAACGTCCATATTTTTTCCCAAGACAAAAAGTGCACTTATTTAGGACACCCCAAACAACCCCTATATTACATATAATTTATAAATACCATTTTATTTCACATAATGGATTAAAAATATAAAAGCATGACCATTTTTTGTTGAGTCTGCGTACATTGTAATTTGAGGTTTCAAGGGTCTAACATCTAAATACGTACCCGACACCTGTTCCCGAGTCTCTGTGACATGGCTTGCACATGACTAGTTGAACACCTACTTGGAAAGAACACTATGTACATTCCAGCTTAATAGAGGTCGTCCTTTGGGTAGGCCACACATGTGATATTCTGTGGATAAATAAATTCAAATAAATGAATGAATTTTAATTTGCTACCCTGTGCTACATATTTCAAACTTCATGCTTATAATTTGTTATGAAAGCAGCAAAGGGACATAATTATTTTTCCTTACCATGCTTTTTGCAGGTCCGGTACCAAAGCAGGAAGAAACTGGCAGAACAGAGACCACGTGTTCGAGGACAATTTGTGCGACATGTCGTGTACGAAAACCAAAACAAGGACAAAGATTGCTAACCTGACCCCTGATGGTGTGTGTGGAATGTGTACATGAAGATTTAGCTTAATTGTGCAGATAGGGGGGATAGCATTTATATTTCACGATGGGGGATGTTCGGTTGAAGGTGAGAAAATTTTAATTTCATAAAACTATGGGATTGAAAACCAAATTCCATTATGCGAGTGAGGACACTTGAAAGACACCTTGGACTGTATTTATGTTGTCCAGCTTATATCCCTGCAACAACTACTACTAATAAAGCAGTTTGTACAAATAATCAGATCTCCCTTTCTACCTTCTGATATGATGTATACCGTATCAACCATTGTAATTTTCTGAAAGTCTTGATTAGTTTCTGCTTCATATTGAAATTGATTGATATAGGTTTCTGTCTAGCCAAACAAAACGGGATCTGTGGGGATTCCTCACCTCATGAACAGCCCTTGCAGAGCTGTGAGTTAATGGTGAAACAGTAAAGTCTGAGATTGAGCTCAGCCCCTTGACCGGTTACTTCGTTCGCTTGGCACAGCTCTGAAGGTGTTTGTAAATCATCCCAACCGAATGTGTGATACTAGCAGCATGACTTAAATGGAAAGGTAAAACTAAGGGATGAACACTGTCCTCTCTAAAATCATGGTTTCATCACTAGACTGCAAGAGTATCAAGGTATGGTGCAGCTCATGATTCAACCAAATTGCTCTAACTGAACAAGTTTATCCAATGAAACTGGATTTCTTTCTACCTTTCTCTTTTCATTGTTGCTCGTAATAATCTGCAGTTAGACCACAATATTGAATAGATAAGTAGCATGAATTTTATCCTGAAAAAACAAAAAGCAGAGATTCATGGTTGCAACATAATGGGAACGTGCAAATCATCTTCAATCATGTTTCTCTCCATATATATTGACCAAGTAGCTCCTAGAAAGTTGGATATATATATATATATATATATAGAGAGAGAGAGAGAGAGAGAGGAGCTTTCATAGAATCTGATTATCCAGCAGTAGTTGGAATAAGAGTCCCATTGGGTGAAATTCAGAAGCAAAGAAGAAAATACATAGTTTTATGGCGATACGGGTAAAAGATTCTCTGTTTTAATTTTTTTTTTATGCTTCGCGAGATTCTTTATTTTAAAAATATTTATGTTTCGTAAATGCACAAGGGTGATTTGAGATTTTTGTGTTTCAAAAAACTGACCAAATTAGATTAAGAAACTTAAGCTTGGTTAAATGCATTATATTACCCAATTAAAAAAATGCATTATATTATCAGTTAATTTGGCAGTTTCACAAAAGAGAGAAATGAAACAAACCGTTTTGAAAATGGCGGGAAAGAGTACACGTGCCCTTTGCTACAATTTAACTGAAGCACGACTTATGCGAGTCTCCAAGAATTTGACGTGTGCCCCCCGAAGGGTGCGTTATTTCATTGCATATTAGGGGTGGGCAGCGGATATATCAATCCATCAAAGCCGACCGAATCGAACCGATCCGCCGCATTTTGGACGGATGCGTGACGACAAGCGGACGGTTGCGGATTGATTTTTTCCAATCCGCCAATTTGGCAAACGGATGGCGGATTTGAGATTCCTTTGGCAGCAACCGAACCGCCAAACCGCGAGTACCCCTAATAATTTATAAGACTTTATGTTTTCAATTTGTTTAAATATTTTGTTTGTGTTTTCAATTGAAAAAGAGTTTAAATATTCTGTTGAAAAATTTTTTTAACTTGAATATATTTTTTGAATTGAAAAAAATAAATGTATTATTTATCTATATTTTTTGGTTTTTAAATTTAACTCTAAAATAATAAATAGAAAATATGATATATATGCTGGTTGGTTTTTGTTTTCAAAAACATATATAGATGTAACAATACATAGACATACAATCTCTACTACTGCCCTATTCATGGTTTTGGTAGTTTGAATTGTTATTATATTTTAAGAACCACATATTGTAATACTTTATGTGGATGAATCATGCTGTGATTGTAATATGTGGATGAGTCATGCAGTGATTGTGATAGTTTTTTAAGTCATTGACTGTAATATTTTCTTCTTTTTTTTTTTTTTTTTTGAGGAAGTGCATAAGTTGAATTATGTTGAAAATTTATAAAATCTTAAACCACCAAACCGATTCGCATCCATCCGCCAAACCGCCAATCCGCTCAATCCACATCCGCTAGATTGGCGGACGGATGCAGATTGATTTTCTCTAATCCGCCAATCTAGCGGACGGATGGCGGATTAGAGGTTCCGTGACCGCAACCGACCCGCACCCACCCCTATTGCATACCAAATTAAAGTCAAAAGTGCATTCAATTGTTTTTCATTATTTTGTTGTTACATGATTTATTTAAGCGTAACTAAATTCATATATATACATATTTTTTATTTTACAAATCTTGTGTTTAAGAATAATATTTTGGATTTATGTGATAATTTATTTCGCATCTCTCTAAAATTGCAATTATGGTAAAATCTTGGTATATTTAATCATCAGGGACTCTCAAGCATACGAATTTTCATAAATAAAATAAAAAAATTGAAGGCTTGTTATTCAACAGTATAACATGACTTATATGTCTGTGTTAACCAATATCTATCTAGATCCTGGGGCGGGGCTATGTGTAATTCAGTGGTGTCAGTTGACACCACTGAACTTTCAAGTTCTGTTTAAATATATATGAAATTTTGTTTAATAGTTTTCGATTTTAACAAAATGACCCCAGTGTTTGGAGCTATTCATTGTTTAGTGGTGTCAATTTTAACAAAATGACCCCAGTGAATCTAGATAAATATCACATATATCATATATATTTGGAACTATTCATTGTTTAGTGATGTCAATTTTAGCTCAGTGTTCGTTCATCCATTTGCTCCATCAATGCTTTATTCTCTAACAACCATTGTTGTATTGCCATTGATGCATTCCTTCATTTGTTCTCTCTCTCTCTCTCCGTCTGAATGACCCCACTGAGGGGAATTCCTAACTACACCACTGTCTAGATCTATTCGGATTTTTTGTAAATGAATTTGAGAGTTTGTTTGCATGGCCCAACAATCTAGTCTCTTAAAAATATCCAGTGACTATGAGCTCGAATCAATAGTCTTATAATTTGCTCAAAGTCGCTCTAGAAGGAGAGTTGTCAATTTGTAAAATGTCGATTCTTAAAATTAGTCTTAATTATATACTAAAATTAATTATAATTATGCGTATGGTTCTTTCATATAACATGTGAAGTATAAAATGTAAATTGGTATGATTGTGTAATTAATACAAACATTGGAGTCATAATGTAATTTTTCAAAAGGAAATTTGCCACCTAATGTAAAAAGAGAAGCCTGTCCTTAAAGTTACAGAGGTAATTCCTCGGGGAAATATTGCATGAGCGGATTTTGAAAAAGTAATTACAAATCATGAGAAATTTTATAAATATTAATTAAAATTATAAATATTTTTATGAATTTGTATATTTTTTTTGAATGTAATAATTCCTAATTCCTCACCGTTGTACAATCCTTATTATATATATATATATATACATATCCTAGCAGTTGGCATACATGAAGCGTTTATAATTTAAATTAATAAAAATAAAATAAAATATTTACTGTATATTGTGTGTTATTCAAGTAGCAAGAATCTTCTTCATTTGACCTTAAACTCTAAGGCCAAGTTTGGCATGCTTGAAAAAAGATAAAAAGTCAAAAAGTCACTATCTTATTTAAGTCATATCATCTTATTTAAGTCACATCACCTCTCTAACACATCACTTTAAACTCAATCCAAACTCAACCCATATTTCATAAAAAGTCAAAAAGTACACTTATTTAGATCATCCCAAACAACTCCTAAGTCTGTAGTTTGAGTCTTACTCCTTTCATCTATCTATTTTTTTAATAGAAAAATAAAAGAAATTAAATGGACACTTGGTAGCATAAACAGAAAAGATTTCAGGACACCTCATGATTTGTGTAAAATTTAAAAATTAATTATAATTGTACGTATGGTTCTCTCGTATATAACACGGGAAGTATAAAATGTAAATTGGTATGATTGTGTAATTAATAAAAAGATTGGAGTCATAGTGTAATTTTTCAAAAGGAAATTTGCCACCTAGTGTAAAAAGAGGAGCCTGTCCTTAAAATTACAGAGGTAATTCCTCGGGGAAATATTACATCAGCGGGTTTTGAAAAAGTAATTACAAATCATGAGAAATTTTATAAATATTAATAATTAAAATTATAAATATTTTTATGAATTTATATATTTTTTTCCTGACATCCATTGGGATGTAATAACCCCTAATTTCTCACCGTTTTACAATTATTATTATTATAATATATACTAGCGGATGACAAACGTGATATATTTTTAATTTAAATAAGTAAAAATAAAATAAAATATTTACTATATATTGTGTGTTATTCAAGTAATAAGAATCTTCTTCATTCGACCCTAAACCCTAGGGCTCCGTTTGTTTTGGGCTATAGGGAGGGTATTGGGACTAGTAATACCAAAGTATTATTAATGCTCTTGTTTGTTTGGAGAGATAACCTTGGGACTATTAGTCCCTTGGTATTACTAATACCCTTGGAAGGGGGATTGGTAAGGAGGAGGTAGAGATAGTATTAGAAAATAGTGAGGGGATTAGAAATTTTTTTATTTTTTATATATTGAGAATTTTTTTTAAGTATAATGTTTAATTTTTTATATTTTTTTATTTGTTTTATTATTTTATATAAAAATAATTTAACAATTCCTCATTATTAATCCCCTCACTATCAATCCCCTCACTAACAATCCCCTCACTATTAATCCCCTCACTATCAATCCCCTCCATTCTATCTCCCAAAACAAACGGGGCCAGGTCTAAAGTTTAAGTCTCACTCCTTTCATCTATCTAATATTTTTTTTTTTTTTGGTTTTAAATAAGAAAATAAAAAAATAAAATAGGTACTTGGCAGCATAAGGAGAGAAGATTTCAGGACACCTCATGATTTGTGCAAAATTTAAAAATTAATTATGATTATGAGTATGGTTCTTTCATATAACTTGAGAAGTATAAAATGTAAATTGGTATGATTGTGTAATTAATATAAATATTGGAGTCATAGTGTAATTTTTTAAAAGGAAAGTTGCCCCGTAATGTAAAAAGAGGAGCCTGTCCTCAAAATTACACAGGAAATTCCTCGGGGAAATATTGCATCAGCGGATTTTGAAAAAGTAATTACAAATCATGAGAAATTTTATAAATATTAATAATTAAAATTATAAATATTTTTATGAATTTGTATTTTTTTTTTTCCCTGACATTCACTGGGATGTAATAACTCCTAATTTGTCACCATTTTACAATTATTATATATATATATATATATGCTAACAGATGAGACACGTAATGCGTTTGTAATTTAAACAAGTAAAAATAAAATAAAATATTTTTATATATTATGACCTTGTTTGAGAACAGGCTATTTTAGTAACTTTTTGATTTTTTGACTAAAATATGAGGTAAAAAAAAATAGTATATTTAAAATAATTTTTAAATTTTTTTTTACGAAAAGATGTGCAAAAATTAAAAAAAAAAAGAAATCTTTAATTTTTTTGAATAAGTTATAAACTTTTTGATTTTTTAATAATTTTTTGGCTCTTAGATTAAAACACTCACATGCCAAACGAAACTTATGTGCCATTTAAGTGATAAAAATCTTCTTCATTTGAACATTGATTTTAAGCTTGAGGTTAAAAATAAAATAAAATAGATGCTTGACAGCATAATGAGAGAAGGTTTCAGGAAACCACCAAATTTGTTCATTTGGCGCTGTTTGGGAAGAGGTTTGTGAGGCTATATAGCCTAAAATGAGAAATAAGCAAAAAAAAAAAAAGCCTACACTGTCACAGTTGGAAATTGGTACATCAACAGCAAAATTATCATTTTGTCCCTTTATATCAATTTAAAAAATAAAAAGTTAAGGATAAATTTGTCATTTTAAATTTAAACATCATTTCAAAACACTTTCCAATACAAGAACTCAACTAAAAATTCATCTCATCTTCCCAAACACAAAACTAAAATAGCCTACTAAAATAGCCAAATAGCCTACTCAAATAGCCACTTCCCAAACGAGGCCATAATAATATAGCATATTCATCTATCTATATAATAAAGCATGATGGTTTTTGAATTTGTCCTACACACATTTGTCCTACTAAGACATTTGGACGACTCAGATATATTCAAATTATAAAATAACGGCTAAGATATATTTTTCAAAAAATATCTTACATGTACATTTTCTATTTCCCGTCTTCTCTTTCTTACTTTTTCTTTTTCTCACCCATCCTTCTAGGATCCCATGATCTCATCTTCCTCTCGCTTTTCTTTTTATTTTTTTATTCTCTCCCATTTTTATTTTTCTCTTTATTTGTTTATTTTTTTTATTTTCTCCTTTTTGTTCACATATTTTTATTCATATTATATGGAAAAGTATGTGATCCCAGAATTAGGAGCCATATTTTACTGTGTGTAGTGGAGATTAAATTAATGAATTTTATAGTCCACAAATTAAATGAATTTGAACAATTAATTATTATTTTTAAATATATTGAATACTTGTTAGACTTTACAAATTTAGACCTTATTTGAATTTTCAACATATTTTAATAAAACATGACGGTTTTTGAATCTTTAACATATTTTTGTCCTATTAGGACATTTGGATAGCTCAAATATGTTCAAATTATAAAATAATAGCTGAGATATATTTTTCAAAAAATATTCTACATATACATTTTTTACTTTCCTGCTTCTCTCTCTCTTACTTTTTCCTTTGCTCACACTCATCCTTCCATGATCCCATAATCCCGCCTTCCTCTCTCTTTTCTTTTTATTTTTTTATTTTCTTCCGTTTTTAATTTTCTCTCTAGTTGTTTATTTTTTAATTTTCTCCTTTTTGTTCAATATATTTTAAATATATTTCCATACGATGTATGTATGCCCGTAATACACCAGGACATTACAGACATACATATAATTTTCATATAATTATATAAGCAAAAGCAGTATTGTATGTATGCCCGTGAAAATTATATGTATGCTAGGCACATCTATCTCTCTAGCTATTTATTATATAATCAAAAACGAGTTTTCATGAAGAGTTTTGTGATAACTCCAAAATTTTATAATAAATTTGTGATTTTATCAAATTAAAAAATAAATTTAAATAGGGTTGAGATTACAATTATATTTTAATCCTAATAATATTTATACCGTGCCTTTAGGTACAGCCATACGCTAGTACTATTATATTAAGTGAAGTTTGGATTTGGTCTCCTGAAACTACCATCATGTGAAATTTAAGTGATTTAAAAAAAAAATAAAAAATACACCCATGTTTCCTCATTTTCCTAACCAACACTCAACCTGAAGAGGAACTTAAAAAAAAAAAAAAAAAAAAAAAAAAAAAAAAAACTACCCATTTCCTTACCAGGTTTTTGCCCACCTGAGCAACAATCAACTAACCATCTCTCAATCTCTCCGTTAGTTTCATAATATTTTATTTTATTTTATTTTAATTTATAACTTTTTGGTTTGTTCCTCTCTACTTTGTGGTTTCTTCTATCTTTTTATAATGATTCTCTCTTTCACAGAAAGAAAAAACAAAATTGTTATATACAATTATGGCATACAAACAAGATTACTGTTCTTCTTTGAAGGTAAATGATCTAAAACTCATTAATTTTTATATTGTTAGTGATTGAAATTTTGTTTAGTTTTTTTTTTTTTTTTTTTGTCATATAAATTTTATAAGTGTTTAAGAGTCTTCAATTTATAATTTTTGACATTGAAACTTTTGTAGAACGGTAGGGTTTTTTTTATGTTTTAAATATTATTCAGTCTAAACTATAAATTATTCTTCTTATTAATCTTTTTAGGTATAAACTCTGTTCTAAAAAACTAACTACAATTAATAGGTTTGTTTATGTTTTAAATATTCTCAATTTTTTTGGGCATAAATTCTATTTTTCTTTTTGGTAATTCCTAAACAGTAACGTATGCAAGTTTATAAATTTTAATTAAACATATTTTGAAAATTAAAAAAGCAAACATCTTGAAAAATTCATATTTTGGTATATAAATTCTATAATTTTTGAAAAAATGAAAAATGAAAATTTTCAATTTGTTGATTGTGTTGACAGAAAAATAATAAATAAAAAATCGTATAACATGTATGTATTATAATGTGAATTTTAAGCTCATATTTTTATGAAAATTTGTTTCATTTTTTTTTTACTATATAAAAGTTCAATCTAAACTATAAATTTTGTTTTGAAAAAATAACTAGAATTAATAGGTTTGTTTATGTTTTAAATATTCTCAATGATTGTTTATTTTTTTTTTTGGGGGGGGGGGAATTGTTTAAGAATTTTGAATTTTTATATATATATTTTTTATTTTCTTTGGTATAAATTCTTTGGCTATTTAAGAGTCTTGAATTTATTTTATTCTCGGTCATAGAAACTTTTGTTTATTTAGTTATTTATTTTTACTATAAATTCTGTAATTGTTAAGTAATATCACTCTTATTGAACAATCTTTTCAAAATTTAAACTTGAGAGCACGTCTTAGTGATTGTTTATTTATTCATTTTTATAGTTTAATTTTGTTCATTATTATTCTAAACTATACATTCCGTTTTAAAAAAATTACTAGAATTAATAGGTTTGTTTATATTTTAAATATTCTCAATGATTGTTTATTATTATTTTTTTGGGGTATAAATTCTATTTTTTTTTTATAAATAAATTCTATAATTGTTTAAGAGTTTTGAATTTGTTTATTTTGTTTATCGTCTTTGTTATAAATTCTTTAGTTGTTTAAAAGTGTTGAATTTATTATATTCTCAATCATAGAAACTTTTGTTTATTTATTTATTTATTTTTACTATAAATTCTGTTAAGTAATATCACTCTTCTTGGCCAATTTTTCCAAAATTTGAACTTGAGACCACATCTTAGTTGTGGGGGCTGAATATAATATACTAAGGGAGGCCAAGAAATTTTGAAGACATCAGACCAAAGACAATTCGGTTCTGTTCAAGGGCTCTTGAAGCCAAATATACAAATCAGCCATATAAGGAGCCGAGTAGAAACCAGTACACAACCGAAAGGCCGAGTAAGCAATCATGCGCGAGATTAAGAGTAGGTCCGACCCTTGGGCCTAGAAGGTAATATAAATAGAGAAACATCAATCAAAGAGAGGTATGTGAGAATAGACGAAATAACTTGACATAGAAGTAAACTTGAGAGAGAACTAACTTGTCCGTCGGAGTGCTAATTCCGGCACCCCCGACCAGAGTGTTCATCCCTTTTTCAGGTAGTAATCAAAGGATTAAGGGCGTCTATTTGGATCTTAGAGTATTTTCAAACTATTTCTCCACAATTGGCGCTGTCTGTAGGAATACTCAAACGCATCCATGGCAGGCGTAACAAATGATCCTCCGTTAGTTGCTGATGACGTTACGCCAAGAGATGACATCACTCCTAGAAACATGCTTGGACCAGAGAATATCACCGCGCGACGAGCCCTGAACTTCGACCCAGTAGCTCAAACCTCACCTTCAACTTCAGTGCAAGAAACTATGCAGATAATCATGGATCAAGCGAAGCGAAATGAACAGCATCTAGAAGATATGATGACTGAAAATGAGCGGCTGCGCCAGGAATTGGCCCTGGAGTTAGCCAAATCCCAGTAGGCCACATGCTATGATCGAGGTTGATCCCTAGGAAAAAAAGGACGATCAACGACGTTGACTTTGGAAACATGATAATGGCAATGATTCTGACTCACCATCCCAAGAACCCAGAAAGAAGGGACGAGTGGATGTATCCAGCTCATCCGAAGGAAGTCCATACGCACGGCACAAGCGAGTGAAAAGAAGTGATGATTTGGATGAAGAAGACAGGCATGACCCTTTCGTGTGACGCATCGCAAGGGCAATGCTGCCTAAGAAGTTCAAAGCACCGTCATTCACCCTATATGACGGAAAATCAGATCCTACTGACTATATTCGTCATTATAAACAAGCGATGACGTTGCATGCTAATGATGAAGCCCTCATGTGTCGAATGTTTCCAAGTAGCCTAGGACCGCTGGCCGTCAAATGGTACTATAAGTTGGAGCCGGCGTCAATAAGAAGCTTTTATCAACTCCAAAAATCCTTCAGGGCGAGATTCATTACCAACGAAGTTCAGCCAAAACAAGCTGACTCTCTGTAGGCCATGCAAATTAAACCAAAAGAGACTCTTTGTGAGTATTTGACGCGTTATTGGGAATGTTTCAACTTGGTAGATGATGCTTGCAATGATTCCATGGCCATTACCGCTTTCAAGATGGGGCTACATCCTGATAGTCCTCTCCGCAGTTCATTGACCAGAAGGCCCCCCAAAACAGTTTGGGCGTTAATGAAGAAAGTTAAAGAATATTGTAAGGTGGAAGACGACACCCTACGGGTCAAGGCCGGACAGAAAGTTGATAAATCGGCTCCGTCTGGTCCAGTTCAGCCAATAAGCGCCATGCCATCAAAGAGCCCCGAACCTCGGACTCAGTGTGAAACCCCGAGCTTTTCGAAGGCAGTATGTAGTTGAATTTCAGGGACAAAATTGTTTTAAGGGGGATAGATTGTGACACCCTGTATTTTTAGTGTCTTTTCATATCAACTAGTGTCCATTCATAGTCTAACTAGTGTTCATTTAATTCTAGTTAGTGTTCATTTAATATCAATTAGTGTTTAGTGTTCATTTAATATCCTTATTAGTGGTTCATTTAATATCCTTATTAGTGGTTCATTTACTAGTAGTTCATTTACTATCCTTATTAGTGGTCCATTCATATTCAAACTTGTCCTTTCAAATTCCAACTAGTATGTTACACCAAGTTGCCTATAAATTGAGCCACCTCTCAACTTCTTTCTATGGTTTTTCCCATATCTCTCTTCATTTGTTATACAGATTTTGAGTTTAGATTAAGAGTGGTTAGAGTGAGAGTAAGCATTTTCATAAAGGAGGAGAGTTGTAGATTTTGTGAAACCTTACATACCTTATGGCTTAGAATTTGGAGATTTATGGAGAAAGTTCGAGATTTGAGTATTGACGACGGAGGAGATTGATTTGAGGTAATTTGGGTGGTATACAATATGCTTCCTCTGAATCTCTTTACAAAGAGTTTATGTTAATTACTTTCAATTTGTAATCCTCTTGATTATTGTGATCATTTGATAAATCCTGTGAATCATTGTCTGTTGTCACGTTTGAGTACTCTGGTCATTTGATAAATTCTATGAAGTTGTTCTGTGTAGTTAATGTTGATTTGTCTGGCTAAATGACGTGGAAATGCTCTGTACATGGATCGAGTGGACTTTGCCAATATACTCTGTACCAATAGCCCGGATAAGCGGTTGTGCTTGGATGAGGGAGGTGAGGCCAGTCATTGGTCATGTACCGAGTAGGACCGGGTATTTGGTTCTGGATAAATTATCATATGTCGAGTTGACTTGTTTGTGCAATTTGGTAAATTGCTTGTTTATCGAATCTAATTGATTGTGTAATTACTGGATCTTTGTTAATTTATTTTCTGTCTGAACCTTACTATTCCTGTTGTATTGTATACTTCCCGAATTAATTTATTTTTCAGGCGTAGAGCAAATTTAGTGGCAGTTGGAGTTGAAGCATCTAAAGAGATTGTTTGAGTTGGAGATTCTTTTAGTCCACAACTATATATTATTTTTGGAGATTTGTATAATTTATGTTTTGGAGACATGTGAGTTAATTATTTGTGGAGATGATTTGTATATTTGGGATTATGAGCTATCTGCGATTATAAATTTGAGGTTGATTTGATTTATTAACGACCTGGAAGTCGGGGCGTTACACTCAGGCTAAATAAGACAAAAGGTGTGATTCGTGCCGTTCGAGCGATCAGTGTTCGCACCGATCAAACGAACAATATCAAGTAGATAGCAGGCACAAAAGACATTCAGATAAGAAGTACACGGAATTGGCCGAACCGATTGGTAAGATCTTATCCAAAGTCCAACATCATTCGTTCGTTAAATGGCCGTCTAAAATGATGGGGCCTCCTGATACAAGAAGAAGGGATAAGCGGTGCGAATATCACAAGGACCATGGCCACGATACTGACAACTGTTATGCATTGAAGGATCACCTGGAAGAGTTGGTACAAGACGGTCAGCTAACGCAATATGTTCGAAAGAATAATCCATTGAACACGATTGCCCTACGTCCGGATTCACCACCACTCGGCATAATTCACATGATTTACAGCCTACCGTCGTCGGCCGAGGTGCATACAATTCAGTCACAACCTAGCGCGCCCAAACTAACCACACCAGCCAAAAGGCCCCATAAAACTGGGAGAATTAGCTTTGATGACACTGACTTAGCTGGAGTAACTCTCCCCCATGCCGATCCCCTCATCGTCGAGCTACGAATGAACATATTCATAATTGAGTTCATCCTCGTCGATCAGGGAAGCACTTCAAAAATAATGTATTACAAGACGATTGTTAAACTCAGGTTCACTGATTCGGATTTGTTGCCGGCCGACTACCCATTTTTCGGCTTCAACGCCAACCTTGAGTATCCCTTGGGTAAGATCACACTACTAATACGGGCACGTACCAGATCGATAAATGTAGAATTTTTGGTCGTCAAACTCCCGTCACCATACAATCTTATCATGGGGAGAACTTGGTTGCATACCATGTAGATTGTGCCAAGCACCTACCATTAACTGCTTCGTTTTCCAACTGAGTATGGCATTGAGCAAATTTGGGGTTCTTAGAAATCGGCATAGGCATGCTAT
The DNA here is from genome assembly GCA_030407325.1 of Camellia japonica. NCBI lineage: Eukaryota > Viridiplantae > Streptophyta > Magnoliopsida > Ericales > Theaceae > Camellia > Camellia japonica. The sequence goes on from JAPPVO010000032.1 coordinate 102,530,220, forward strand.
CTTATTGCTGCTACAAAGGAACCAAAGGAACTGGAAGTAAACTCGATTGAAGTATCGGATCGAGAGAGCCTCGAAGATATTGGGAAAATCCCTAACGAAAAGGCCACTGAAGACCTTGATCGAATCGAAATCAATGGGAGTCCTGACAAATTCTTTATGATCGGCACGTCCTTAAGCGAAGTGGATAGATGCGAGCTGGTATCCTTCTTACTCGGTGACCTTGATGTGTTTGCACGGACACCGTACGAGATGCCAGGGGTGGATCCAATCGTGGCCCAGCATTATTTAAACGTTGATCCAAAAGTTAAACCAGTCGTGCAGAAAAGTCGGCAGTCGGCCGCGGAGCATACATCGGCCGTTGTTAATGAAGTTGACAGATTGCTTGATACCGGGGCAATTCGTGAAGTCACCTATCCCACATGGTTGTCTAATACCGTGGTTATAAAGAAAAAAAATGGGTCTTGGCGCGTTTGCGTGGATTTCACGGATTTGAACAAAGCCTGCCCAAAGGATTATTTTCCTCTCCTTAGAATCGACCAACTTGTGGACGCAACGGCACATCATTGGCGCATGAGCTTCTTAGATGCCTACAGGGGTTATCACCAAATTGCCGTGCACTCGGAAGATCAAGAAAAGACCGCATTCCTCACCCCAAGGGGAACCTATTGCTACAAGGTTATGCCTTTCGAACTGAAGAATGCGGGGGCCACTTACCAGAGATTGGTTACCACTATGTTCAAGGAACAACTCGGCCGCACCATGGAAGTGTACATCAATGACATGGTGGTGAAGTCAAAGGAAAAGCACTCACATTTAGCCGATTTATCAGAGACCTTCAGCATCCTCCGAAAGTACAAGATGAAACTGAACGCCTCGAAATGCGCATTCGGTATCGAATCTGGCAAATTTCTTGGCTACTTTGTCAACCATCGCGGAATAGAGGCCAATCCGAGGTAGATCACAGCAATTCTAGAACTCAGCTCCCCTAGATCAGTCAAAGAAGTTCAAAAGTTGATGGGGATGGCCGCTGCCCTGAATAGGTTTATCAGCCATTCTTTAGATCGCTGCCGGCAATTTTTCCATACACTTCGGAAGGCAAAGCGTTTGAATAGACCCCCGAGTGCTAGGCCGTGCTAGACGGCTTAAAAACTTATCTTCGATCAGTACCACTCTTGGCAACTCCATCGGCAGGTGATCCGCTTATCTTATACCTAGCAATATTCGACCGGGCGGTCAGTGCCGTGCTACTAAAAGAAGAACTCGGGGAACAACGACCAATTTATTATGTAAGCAAGGCCATGGTCGACACCAAAACGCGATATCTACCACTGGAAAAGTTCATCTTTGCTCTCGTTGTGGCTGTAAGAAAATTGATGCACTATTTTCAAGCTCACACCATAGGGGTATTAATGGATTTTCCTCTCCGGTCAGTGCTGTGCAGTGTGGAAGCATCAGGGTGGGTCTCCTAGTGGGCTTTGGAACTCGACCAATATGATATCCAATTTTTGCCTAGAATCGCCATCAAAGGTCAAGTGCTTGCCAACTTTGTAGCTAAGTTCGCGGGATGCCATGCCGACCTCAAGTCCGATTAGGTGCAGCCCAAATCCGATTGGTGAATATATGTTGGAGATATTTGGCAGCTATACTGTGATGGATCATCCAATTAATGTGGCAGCGGGGCAGGTGTAGTAATCATGACCCCCAAAGGGGCAATAATTGAGCAGGCGGTCGAACTGGGTTTTGATGCATCAAATAATGAAGCTGAATATAAAGCATTGCTAACCGGCCTTCGTAACGCACTTTATCTTGGTGCACGGCGGCTGCTTGTCTTCTGTGACTCGAAATTAGTCATCAACCAGCTAAAAGGGGAATATACAGCAAAAAATGACCGCATGGCAGCCTACATGAAAACGGTGAATTCCTTACTCACAAAATTCGACCACCACGAATTAAATCAGATAACCCGGGATAAGAACACACATGCAGATGCCCTTGCTTGTTTAGCCTCCGCCATCAACTCAGAAATCAAACGAACAATCGAAGTAGGGTTCATTCCAGAGCCGAGCATCACCTCTTCTAAACCAGTTTAGGTTAACGTCATTGAACCAGGACCTAGTTGGATGGACCCTATCGCTGCATTCCTTTCATCAGAACAGATCTCGATGGATAAGAAAAAAGCCCACAAGCTGCGAAATAAAGCCTGCGATACTACCTAGATCCTCATAGAAGGCTTTAAAAAAATCTCTCTCTGGGCCATATTTGGAATGTGTTCACCCAGATAAGGTTGAGGAACTCCTGGCCGAAATACATGAGGGTAGCTGTGGCGCCCACATTGGAGGACACTCATTGGCCCACCGTGTCACGCCCCCATTTTCATGCCCAAATGGTAATACAATAGTCATGGCTCTTTAAAGTAAAACTGATAACCAATCCTCATACTTGCATTACATGATGTACATAGTCTTCATGCGATATTACAATTAATCCAACAACCATTAATTAAACAACAAATACCCCCAAGGGTTTACAAGTTCCAAGACCTGAGCCTAGTTACACAAAACGGTTATTCAAACCCACACATACAAGCCCTTGGTTTACAATCAGAGTCACAGCTTATGAGCATATTATGCTCTCAGCACACACTTCCACTCCTTCAGTTAGGCAGAATCACCACATCATTTCCTACACAAAAATCCCATAGGGTGAGCATAAAACCCAGTAGAGAATTCTTAACAAAGTATATACATTTTATACAAGTCTCAAGAAATGGAACACTTATGCCATGCCATGCCTTTTTGAAAATAAAACGCACTTTCATATTTTGAAAACCAACATGCTCAATGATGTCATGCTATTTCAACAGCGTAAAATTTATCACATTTTATTCGAGGGGCGGTAAATACAACTATGGTATTCCCTAGGTTGGTGTCTGCAAGTAGACTATACAAGTACTACCAAATTGTCATTTCTACTAGTATCATCTGGAAGGCTTGACACCTATCATCTACACCACCTTTCAATTCCTAGGCTAGTGTCTGCAAGTAGACTATACAAGTACTACCAATTTGTGATTTTTACCAGTATTAACTGGAAGGCTCGACACTTGTAATCCACACTACCTGTCAAGACTTACCACTGTATTTACCCCAAAACCATTTTATGAAAACTTGTTTCTCAACATTCTTTTCTAAATGCAAAGTTTTCAAATCAAATTTCAAAGCTCTTCATTATCAAATGAATTGATATGCCAATGCAATGATTAATAATATAATGCAATATTTCTTCCACTTTCAATACTCCCACACAATATTCCCATTGTGATCAAAATTCTCATTTCTCATTTCAATGCAATTTCACAAGATGAATAAATACTTTTATTTCAATTCATCAAAGGGATAACAAAATTCCCACATTTCAAACAATCTTAACAATTTAGTCATCTCAAGACTATATTAATACTTTTAAACAACAATTCCCAAAACTTCAACACTTCCCACATTTCATGAAAAACATCATTTATATGCAAATAAATAAACAATTTTCCAACATCATTTATTTTGGCACACAAAATAAATATAGCAACATCTTCCAAAGATTTTCAACATCTTTCTAAAAACCCCCAATTTCTAGATTTTCTCACCAAAACCAACAATTTTCAAATATTTGAGAAGATCTCACCAAAAACATATTTCTTTAATCAACATAGTTCAAAAACCTTCAATTTCTATTTTTAGAAAGAAAAGAAAGTAAACCCACTTTCAAAATCACTCATCTTCTTAAATCAAAAATCAATTTTCAAAACTAATTAAAGGATGATTTCGAAAATCATCTAGATTTTGCAAAAACATATATATAACTCAAAGAAAATCCCTACTTCAAGTTTGATGAAGAAACGAGTCGAAAACCCCAAATTCAACGACGATGAAATTCGATCTCCACCGCACACAACGTAGCTCTCACCTAGATAACCGACTTTGGTAAAGAACTTAGGTCTCAATCCCAATGGATTTGGAGAAATCAAAGAGAAAAGATGACTTCTAGAGAGAGAAACTCCCGATCTGGAATTTTGGAGAGCTTTAGAGAGAGAGAGAGAGGACTGAAAAAGTGATCTGAAATATCAGATTCACGAACTGATATAACGTGGTCCGCTCGAGCGTGGAAAGCCCCTCTCGAGCATCAAATCCACTAACCTAGTACTTTTGCAGATAGGTCAAACTTCTGAAACCAAACATTCTTCGCTCGAGCGCATAAATGGTCACTCGAGCGGACAAGCAACTTCGAATGCATTTTGCATTTTTGTTTTGAGGGGCGCTGCCCTTCAACCCCGCCAAGGGACGCCGCCCCCTGGACCCCCGGGAGCTAACCGGGCAGCTCAACCCCCGCCAGGGCGCTGCCTTGGACTCGCCAAGGGGCGCTGCCCCCTGGACCCCCGCGAGCTGACCGGGCAGCTCGACACCCGACCGGCCCAGTCGAAGTGGCAAAACATGAAAGAAGGATCAAAATCGGGATCGCTACACACCGAGCCGTAACACAGGGGTATTATTGGCCAACCATGCGATCAAATGCCGAGAACTACGTAAAAAAGTGCGAACAATGTTAGAAGTTTTCCCCTTTAACTCATCTAACTGCTGAAGAACTGAACTCCATTACTAGTCCTTGGCCATTCGCTCAATGGAGACTTGATATGGTTGGACCATTACCATAGGCTCTAGGGAACAAGCGATTCTTGATCGTCGCAATAGATTATTTCACAAAATGGGTTGAAACGGAGGCACTAACACATATTCAAGATGTTGATGTTAAACATTTTGTATGGAAAAACATCATAACACTATTTGGCATACCAAGAGCACTTATCTCAAACAATGGCACCCAATTCGATTGTGGCGTCTATCGGGAATTATGCAACACATACGGTATACAACCCTATTTTTCCGCTCCGACATACCTACAAAGCAACGGTCAGGTGGAGGTCTCCAATAAAGTGATCCTGGATGGCATCAAGAAACGGCTGGAAAAAACCAAAGGCAAGTGGGTCGAAGAATTGCCCAATGTATTGTGGGCTCATCATACTACTCCAAGATGATTTACTAGGGAAACGCCATTCACTTTATGCTTTGGAACATAGGCAATTATCCCCCTTGAGATCGGCCTACCCACGTTGAAATCCAAGGTTTTTAAAATGGGCTGTAATGATATGATGTTGGCCCTAGATTTAACTCTGATTGAGAAACGCCGAGATCGTGCTCTTGCGTGCATGGCGCGATATCAACAACAGCTTGCCAAATCATATAACCAGCGAGTGCAACTACGGTGTTATACACCTGGAGAACTGGTCCTCAAGAAAGTGTTGCTTGCCACCAAGAATCCAGCAGACGGAAAATTAGGCCCCAACTGGGACGACCCTTATCAAATTGACTCAATTGCCGGAACAAGGGCGTACCAGCTTTCAGACATGAGTGGCAGAAGTTTACTGCGACCATGGAATTCCATACACTTGCGTAAATTTTATCATTAAGCCAACCTGTATGAAGTGCTAGTTTGTTTCTAATTTTTTGTTGATACGCTAACACGTACTTGTCTGCAAATTCTGTAATGCATTCTCATTTTTTATCAACCTCTCGTTAATATTGGTAGAATTATGAAAAAACCTCCGAATTCGGAGCGCCCTTCGTGGATATCACGTTTGGGCCGAATAAACTTCCGAATTCGGAGCGCCCTTTGTGAATGGCACGATTGGCCAACACAAAGCCTCTGAATTCGAAGCGCCCTTCGTGAATGACATGATTGGCCAACACAAAGCCTTCGAATTCGGAGCGCCCTTTGTAAATGACACGATTGGTCAACACAAAGCCTCCGAATTCGGAGCACCTTTCGTGGATATCACGTTTGGGCCAAATAAGCCTCCGAATTCGGAGCGCCCTTCGTGAATGACACGATTGGCCAACACAAAGCCTCCGAATTCGGAGTGCCCTTTATGGATATCACGTTTGGGTTGAATAAGCCTCTGAATTCAGAGCGCCCTTCGTGAATGACGATTGGCCAACACAAAGCCTCCAAATTCGGAGTGCCCTTCGTAGATATCACGTTTGGGCCGAATAAGCCTCCGAATTCGGAGCGACCTTAGTACGTGGCCATAAACGGCCAAGTATTTAGCAATACAGTCGCTGAGGGCCTGCAAATACACAATTATCATACGAATTGACACAAATATTAAACAATGCAGTATAACAAATATTTATTTATTTCACTAAACAGTTGGAAAAATTTGAAAGTACAAATAATGTGTTTCTTAATATCTAAGTCTTCTCCAGCTCAGCGTCCTTTTCGTCGTCGGTCTTTTCGGCGTCATAAGCTTCGAAAGGAAACTTGTAATTCTGAAATAGTGGTGACGCCGAATCCATGCTAGTGGCTTGTAAGGCCCTAACCCAACCGTGCTTGAAGTCGCGGTTCTCGCATTGACAGATATCTTCTGCCAATTTTTCCTTTGTCCTTTCAATACCAACTTTTCGGCCGTCATAAAAGCCTTCTTCATAAGCCTGAGTCCTTATAGCCTCTTTGGCAAACATGTTAGTCGTCTCTCTATCGGCCATAGCATGATCAAGCAGGCGCTAATTGACTCTGTCTGTGACAACCGGGTTAGCGACACACGCCGATTGCGTCTCAGCCACTTTGGCCTTTCTTAGCTCATTCTCAGCTTTTTTCACACGGCGCTCCAAATCTCGAATGCGCCCCTCCTTTTGCTCAAGCTGTCTTTTTGCCTCGCGCAGGCGCATACCAATTTCATACTCGTTATAAAGTCCTTGGATCGACCCATGTATACCCTCCCTGAAAATTTCGTAATCACCACAGTCGACGAGCGACTACTGCACCTCTGGCAGAAATATTTGCCGCGCGAACTCCACCGCCACGTTGGGATCATGAACTATTGAGTCCACTTCAGTCATTGGCTTGTTCCCAATAAAGGCCGAAAAGCTCAACGGGCGCGGAGGTCTGCTCGACTCACTCCGCGCAACACTATGACCAGCGATATGACTCTTTGATCCCCCTCATTACTGCACCCCATCCCTGGGTGAATTTATTGCATCACCTCTTCTGGGGGACCTGCTCCGACGTCTAGGCGACTGACGTCTTTCTCTCCTCTCCGCTGTTACATCCCCCGTTCTTTGAGCTTTGCCTCCAACAACGCGATGCATTTCAACGTCCAGTTTAGCCAAACTTCTTGTTTTTCCTTTACTGCTGAAGAACAGTCTCTGAGACATCTATGGCCCAACTCAAGTTTCTACTCTTCCTTAAATTATCGATTATCGACTGTCGATTATCGTCGTTTGTGCCAGATTTGTTCCATAATGCCTGAAACTTCTTGAATACTAGATACCTCATTCATTAATTACGGATGCAGCATTTTCGATGCGCCTCGTAGTTAACCTGCGTCTGTGGTAGGGTTTAAAACATGTCCAAACTGGCACAAGCCATATGTTTTATTTCGCACTTGGAATGCCATGCCCAAATGGGGCAAGGACAAATACATCACTATATTCGGCACCTGATAAGATAGCCAAATGACAATACATCACCACATTTGGCCAGACATTTAGTTTTGAGCCGAATATTTTATTTAAAGGATAAGGTTACACGTTGCAAGTGACACATATTTGGCATTGGAACGACATCCAAATTGGCACATGTCATATGTTTTGTTCGGCATTTGGAACGCCATGCCCAAATGGGGCAAGGGAAAATATATCACTATATTTGGCACCTGATGAGATAGCTGAATGACAATACATTACCCCATTTGGCCAGACGTTTAGCTTTGAGCCGAATATTTTATTCAGCAGAAGGTTACGGTACAAGTGATATATGTTATTCGGCTTCAACTTATCCATCTGGGCAAATTTACAATTGAACTCGGCATACGAGTTTATCACCGGGCTGTATATTTAATCCGATATACTATATTATAGCCGAATTGGGATACATTGTCTTGCATTATTTTATAGCCGAATCAAGATACATTGTCTTGCAATATTTGGCCTTTAATGCAAATTATTTATCGCTGAATGGCATTGCACTGTCCCACTTAGCTGTTAATTAGCACACACAGAAAAGAGACAAAAATGTGATTTTCATTAATAAATTGAGTACAAACAATCGTCATTTTACACATGAAAACTGCCTCACATATAACTTTTAAACAAAATAAGCAAAAATCTAAAAAAAAACTACACAAGAAAATACCAAAAAAAAAGCAAAATTACATTAACACTACTTATTCTTCAGGGTCAGACTCCAGCAGCTCAACATCTAGCTGCTCGTATGGAATTGGCTGCTCCAATACCACATTAGCGACCGCCAGGGCTTTAAGCCAGCCGTGTTTGAATCCCTGATTTTCAAATTTGGGTACTTCCTCCACATATTTTTCCAAGGCCGCGTTCTCGCCGTCATCGAACGCTTTGGAAACCTTGGAGTTGGCGATCTTTTTCGCCTTCTTCGATTCTTCCAAATTGGCCTCCAGCTTCGCAATCACCTCATTGGCACTTGAGTGCTTCGTCACTCGCGTTTGCTCTATCCTCAGCGACTATCCTGAGAAGATCAGAGCGTTTAGCCTTCTCTTCCTTAGCATTCGCCCTCGTTCGCTCTTCCTCCGCCTTCCTGGCTTCAGAGTCAACCTTGAGAGATGTCACCGCCAATTCGGTCAACTCCTCTTTAGCCTTGCCCTTTTTGGTTTCAATCTCGACTTTAAGTAAGCCGATTTGCTAGACGGCATCGTAGTGACAGCGGTCGATTTCTGCGATTCTGCCCGCCGCCTGAAACAAAACATGTGTAAGTTAATCGGCATAAAAAGAAGCAAAATAAAAAATGTCAATTACGTACCAATATCGCCAACTGAGCAGCTAGTGCTATCGACACCATGTCCGGCTCTGCACAGAATGCAGCCCTGTCTATTGGCAAAGAAATCAATAAGGCCACACTTAGGGCCATTGCGGGGTCCTTCAAAGCTGACGCATCAGCCGAAACCGGCGCGCTCTTTATTCTAGGTTGGATGATAAACGGCGCCGTCAAATCCTGCGATTCTTCTGTGTGTGGCCGCTTATCAACTAAGTTTTCAGAAGAATCGGCTTCAATCTCGACAGGGCATTTTTCCCTCCTCTGTTTGGCCACCAGGTCGTCCGATTGTTCAATGACCAACTCAACCACAACAACTTGCTCCGTTTCCTCAACAGGAGCAAATGGAGAAGATTCAGCCTCAACCAAAGCCGATTGAGAAGATTCAGTCTGAACAGGTGGTAGGGGCTCAAATCTGGAGGCTTTGACCCTTCTTCAAGCTGCCATCTTCTCGGCATTTTTTCTTCTGGTCATCTGTGCAAGCGATTCCCCAGCCATGTTTTTACGATCCGTGCCAGCAAGGTGTCATAAATCAGTGAAAATATCGTCTTCTAACGATGTGTCAATTCGGCTTGAAGTGGATGGGGGGTTGATGTCGACTTCCTCAAAAGCCAAATTGAAAGCTGCGTCGATTTCCTCCAAGTCGACCTGGTTTGGTTGTTCGATAACCTGATCGCCGACTTCACCACCTGGCTCCAAATCTGAACCTTCAGGACCAATGTCCCTAAGGCTCTTGTAGTTTGGGAAAATAAGTGTTATGAGCTGTTGTTCGCCCCTCGGAATCAGAATGTGATCCGCAGCCAAAAAAGTAGCGTATGTTGGTTCATATCGCAATAGTATATGGGCGGCCTGCCCTTGTTTTTGAAGGTTAGGACGGCCAAAGAATTCCAGCGCGGTTTTGACTTGCTGAAGCACAGTGTCGTCGGCCGAAACAAGTACTTTCTTCAAATCGTTACCTGCCCAAGTGAAATGATTAGTACATGGAATCTAAGCCGAATGAACGTATAAGAAATGCGTAAAGAAATAGGACTGTACGACCACCTGGTTCGCCTTTTTGGTTAGGCATAGGATCTAGGCGATCTTCGCCTTTGCCGAATTCCCAGTTGCCTCGAACAACGACCATGACGTCATCAACACGCTTACCAAAGCTAGCAAGCATAGTCACCAAATGGTGGTCGATGTCCTTGGCCCTGCCGATCAGAAGATTTCGCAAAGGCATAACAATGTCGAATAGTAGGGATTCCTAGATTAATCCTAAGTCGGCGATTTAATTCTACTATTCCCATTATGATTCGGTAAAAGTTTACGTTAGTTTGTGAAGGGAGTAGACCCTAGTAGCGAAGGACGGCCCTAAAAAACGGTTGAAGGGAGAAACGGACTCCACCCTCAGCGATTGACAGAAGGGGAAAGATGATCATACTCGCATCAGTCCTCTCCATGTCAACTACGCTATCTGCCACAAGTGATAGATGGATGTTATCTGTAATGGAAAAATGGCACCGAAAAGCAGAAACACGGTTCGCAGAAAGAAGAGCTTTCAAATGTTTTGCCATCCGAGTCAAAATAGAAAATACGCTAAACTAAAAACAAACAAGAAAATGAGAGTTGGAATGAGGAAGAAATGCAAAGAAGAGAAGAACTTACAGGGTAGAGAGAGAAGGACAATAGGGAGCAGATGGAAGCTGCAGAGGTCGTGAAATGAAAAAGAGATGCTGAGACGCAACCAAAGAGCCTTGCATATTCAAAAAATATTTGAAGGGGCAGCGCGGTTTCATATCGCATTAAATGAACAACGCGTACGAAGGGGCGGGAAATTGTAATGATTTCTAAACCGCGGTCACTCTAACGCTTCGGTATTGGAAGGAGTGCAAGCGCCGTATTTTTTACTTTCCATATATAAAACCAAACATGCTGACTAATTGGCATTAGTCAAATGTTTAGGGGGCAATTGTTGGGGCCGAATATAATATACTAAGGAAGGCCAAGAAATTTTGAAGACATCAGGCCAAAGACAATTCAGCTCTGTCCAAAGGCTCTTGAAGCCAAATATACAAATCGGCCATATAAGGAGCCGAGTAGGAACTAGCACACAACCGGAAGGCCAAGTAAGCAATCATGCATGAGATTAAGAGTGGGTCCGACCCTTGGGCCCAGAAGGTAATATAAATAGAGGAACATCAACCAAAGAGAGGTATGTGAGAATAGATGAAATAACTTGACATAGAAGTAAACTTGAGAGAGAGCTAACTTGTCCGTCGGAGTACTAATTCCGGCACCCCTGACCGTAGTGTTCTTCCCTTTTTCAAGTAGCAATCAGAGGATCAAGGACGTCCATTTGGATCATAAAGTATTTCAAAACCACTTCTCCACATTAGTGATTGTTTATTTATTTATATAAAACCACATCTCAATGATTGTTTATTTTTTTCTTTTTATAATTTAATTTTGTTCATTATTATTATAAAAAAAATTTCAGGCTGCTTTGCCACATTGTGCTATTGGGGACAAATTTTTTTCAACAGGGTAAAACACCAATAAATCCCAAAATGTGATCTTGTGAATAGTTTAGTCCTCTCTTTTTTTTATAAACCCAAAGGTCCCATTAAAGTGGAAATTATATAAAATGGCAGTCACTTACATATTTGGATTTAATTTTTTAAAGATAAAAGTGATTTTCTCAAAATGTAAAATTACACATTTGGGCAATTTGCACAATAAAAGTTTTGGATTTTCCCTCATTCTAGAACAAATCACACATTACGAATAAAAACCTAAACTCTAATGTAACACTCCAATAACGTAATACTTCAATGTAACACACTAAAAAACTCATTGGTGTACCTTTTCCAAACATAACAATGTAACACTTAAAAATATTTTTTGGTATACTTTTCTCAAACGTAACGCTCCAATGTAAAAATAAATAAATAATTCCTTAGTGTACTTTTTCCAAACGTAACACTTCAATCAGTATGATCTCAAACGTAACACTCCAATGTAACACACAAAAACACTAAAAAAACTCCTTAATTTACTTTTTTCAAATGTAACACTTAGAGTTTCAAATTATACATTTGTTCAAAACTTTCTAAGGAATATTTGTACTTCTTTTGGAATGGTTTGAAGAATTTCACTTTTTTTTTTTTTTTAGTGTTACATTGGTGTGTTGCATTTAGGAAAAGTACACTAATTTTTTTTTTTTGTTACATTAGAGCGTTACATTTGTAATAAGTATACCAAAGAGTTTTTTTGCGTGTTACATTAAAGTGTTATGCTAAGGAATTTTTTTCGAGTGTTATATTGAAGTGATACATTTGGAAAAAGTACATTAAGGAGTTTTTTTGTGTGTTACATTAGAGTGTTACACTAAGAAATTTTTTTTAAATATTATATTAGAGTGTTACATTTGGAAAAGGTACATCAAGAAGTTTTTTTGTCTATTACATTAGAGTGTTACACTAAGGAGTTTTTGTGTGTGTTACATTAGAGTGTTACATTAAAGAGTTTTTTTCATGTGTTATATTAAAGTATTACGTTTGGGAAAAATACACTAAGGAGTTTTTTTGTGTGTTACATTAAAGTGTTACAATAAAAAAAAATTTTGTGTTTTACTTTAGAGTGTTACACTGAGAAACTTTTTGGGAGTGTTACATTTGGGAAAATTACAGTAAAGATTTTTTGTATGTGTTACATTAGTGTTACGTTTGGATGTTAATTAATGTCAATGTTACAATACGGACGAATACCACAAAAAAGAACGAACACCACACCAATAACACCACAAACAGGGTAACATTATCCACCTACAAATCACTCTACTAAATCCCAAAAAAAAAAAAAAAAATAGAAACGTAAAAACCTACCTTACCCACGCACACTCAACATTAGGGAAAAAATCCAAACAAAATCACACACAAGGGCAAACAAGTAAACTTTCAAACCCTTAAATCAAGGAAATACAACATACTCAAAATAAAAAGGACTAATTGGTTTGAAAGAAAACTTCTAGGACTAAATGGAATAACTTTTCTCCAAATGAGATTTATGAGTAATTTTTGCATTGATATATATATCATGTTGACATATTGTATTTATGAAATATATTAAAATCAAATGTTGTATTACAATACATTATATTATACTCATGATACATATATATATTATTAAAAAAAAATGTAGCATAATATAACTTTTTCTGAATTTGCACACGCATTGTGTGTGCCCTCGGCCACTAATTTTATATAATAATATAGCCTATATATATTCTTAGTATATTAGAAAGAAAGAAAAGAAAACAAAGTAAGAAAAAAAAGAGAAATAGGGAAATCGTGAAAGAGAAAGGAAGGAAGAAAGATAGGAAAAAAAAATAAGCCATGGAATTCATGAATCTTCATCTTTGTAAATTAAACATAGGGTTACAGTCACTGAGTTACATAAAATACATGTATATAGGTATTTGTTGTGCGTTGAGCCGTTAGAAAATCCACCCACACCAAGATAGTTGATGGCTTTGAATATGTCTCAGAAGAACCATACAAATCCAAGAGAGAGAAACAACCACAAACTAATAAGACACCAAGATTTACATGGTTCGGCCTAAGATTCACAAAGAGAAGGTTTCCACTAGCAAAAAGAACAATGCTCCGACGAGCTACAATGGTAACAAAACAATCTCTTACAAAAAACTAAGCTCACCAAATCCAAAATACAAGTTCTCTCACCAAATCCAAATCCTCTCTATACAAGTGTGACAACCCCATTATGTAACATGCTTTTATCTATTTAATTTTGAATGTTATTTATGTGTTTAATGTGTATTTGAATGCATATTTGTTTATTGATGAATTATCTGTTATGATTTCTACTTTAAATTTGAAATTGAAGGTCTTAATGACTTCAGAAATCGAAATTGACAAATTTAATTAGGATGTCATAATTTTTAGAGCCTAATGGGAAGTTTGATTAAAATTTGATTCAAATTAAATTAAGGGCAAACTTCACTTTGCCCCCTTGTGGTTTGGGTCGGGTGCGGATTACCCCATGACATTCGAAAATCACCACATAACCCTAATGTGGTTTATAGACTAAAATGCACCATTAGTTTTTCTGTCTAGATGTCTACTTTTAGGAGAAAAATGCCCTCTATACGTCTTCAAATTTACCAAAGAATGCCATTGTTTTTTCCTCTCTCTCTGTACTCCATTTCTTTTCCACCAGCACCTTCTATTCATGTTGGTATGTTTTTGATAAATTAAACCCTAGAAAAGTATCCACATCGGGCTCCAATAACAATAACCATAGAGTTTTGATTACTACCATGAACCCACCACCCATCCATCATATCTCCAAAGCCATTTTCTTTATTTCCTTTTTATTTGCTTGATTATCCTCAACAAAACCAAAGCTGCCCCAACTTATCAATATAATAATATACATGCTCAAACACAACTTACACTCCCAACAGCACATACCAAACGAACCTTAACATTTTCCCCTTTGTTCTCTCCTCTAAACCACTGCTACTAAATAAGTAATACAAAAATGTCCCAATTTGAAGGTTGTTACGATTTGGTACATAATAAAACCAAATATTAATCCAAATAATTCTAATTTTATAACTTAATTTCTAATTTGTAACCTAGTTCTAATCTCTAGTTTAATTACATTTATAATATACATACATATATATACATATACTTATATACATGTGTACATATATAATACACATAACCAAACAGAAAAATTCAACAGATTTATTGGGGCGAATAGATTATGATTGCAGTAGGTTCCATAATTGAGAAATTAGATGGTGCTAGGTGCCATTGTTGGCGGTGAATGAGAATAACACAGGCAGTTGTAGTGGATAGAGTGTAAGGCAGTGATGCTAGAGTAAAGGAGTGGTAAGAGAAAAGAATGAGAATAAAGAAGAATGAAGGTGGTGATTGGCAGTGATGATTGATGGCATGGTTGTTTCAATATGAGAGAGAAGATGTAAGAAGAACATAAGTTAGATGAAAGGATAAAGAAGACAAGGGTGTGTATAAAGGTCAATTTACCATTACTGTTAATAGAAGTTAGATGTGCGCTTTGGTCCATAAACCACGTGGGGTTATGCAGTGATATCTAAATGTCAGGGGGGTAATCTGCACCTGGCTCAAACCACAAGGGGGTAAAGAAGTTTGCCCATAAATTAATTAGGTTAAATCAATTAGAATTAAGTGAGATTAGTTAACCTTAAGCTTACTTAATTAGTTTAAGCTAATTACTAGGTACATATATATGTGCTATGTTGAAGCTAATTACTCATGGGAGCTCAAAAATTCTGTTGAGTTATATTCTAGAGAGAGGGTGAGAACATTTTTAGAGAGAGAGAGAGAGAAGAGAACTTGGAGATTTTGCTTTAAGGATTGAAGAATCATATAGACGAACTCAAATTCTTGCTAAATTGGATTCAATTGAAGACTTTAGGTATGTAGTTAACTCTTAATTCATGAATTAAAGTGACCAACTATGTAAATTAAAGAGATTATATGATAAAACACAATAATTGAACCAAAAGTTGATGAATTTGAAGTTAATCCATATATGTATGCATGATTTTGTAGAATTCTAACATTTTTTTAGCATGATTTTTGTCATCTATACTTGAATTGAGACTTGAATTATACATGTATCCATAATTCATAGGATTTTGAAGTTGAATTTCATGTTTTGTGAGTTTTGGAAGAGAATTAGAAGTTAAATGATACATACATGAGAATTTGGGTTTCAACTGTGAAGTTTTGAGCTTGCAATTTGAAAATTGGTTTTGTATCCATGCTTTTGGAAGTATATGTATGGTTAAGAACATGTCATGCAAGCCTTTACACTTTGAACATGCGTTTTTAAGCTCAAATTCTGTTATGGAAAACCAAGAATTCCACCAAGTGTCTGCTCGAGCGACCTCATTACATTTTCATCTTGGCTCGAGCGACCATCGAGCCTAGATTTTGAGCATCCAAAAATTTTACAGACTACTCAAGTGACAAAGAGTTCGCTCGAGCGACCACAGTGTGTTACATTTTGGCTCAAGCGATCGTCAAGCCTACATTCAGACCATCCAGTACTTTTACAGACCATGTGGTCCGCTCGAGCGACCAATCGTGCGCTCAAGCAAAGTGCTCTATTTCATCATATTTTGAAAAGTCATATTCTGATCACATTTGCATTCATATTCCTTCCTAAACATTCTTAGGCATGAATTGAGCCTCTTAAATGAACTAATGAGTAAGAACTTGACAAAAGAGAGGTGAACAAGTTAAGAATGATTTGATTAAGCAACAAGCCTCAGAGTGTGTACATGTTTATGTGATATGTAGGTTCATCCGCAAAATGGTATCAACAACCAAATCACTGTGAGTAATGTCTTAGTACAGATATTTTCATACATGTTATTTTCTAAATGTTCCAGTATTGATAAGCTTTTCCAAACTTATGGTTTTGTGATATGAATAAGCCTTCTATCTGTGTGATTGATATGATATTTGTGACTGTGATTGACGAGATACAAATATATATGATGGACCTAAGGTTGTTCTGTATATTTGATAAAAGGATCTAAGGTCGTTTCGAATATCTGATAAGTCAGAATATCTGTTATGAGTTGATCCAATGGTCATTATATAGCTGTAAATGATTGAACCCAAGGTCGCTTCGCCAAGTATGATCTGTTTGTTTTGAACTTATGATATATGTTGGACCCGAGGTTGTTCCGTTATGACAAGAATTTGAGTATGGAGTTATTTACATTAAATATTAGAACTCATTCATATAACCTCTTTACTTAGATGTTATTCATTGGACTTTAGCTCACTCTGTTATATATATGTAGGTGAGCAGTGAAATGCCCAGCCTTAGAGATGTTCGATGTTTAACCAAGTTTTGTGATGTCAACCATGGAGCGCCCCACGGAAGAGGCTTTTGTCTTTTGTTTTATTTTTGCTGGTCATGTTTGACCATTTTTTGTCTTTAAGGAGCTTAAGTTATGTAAGATCATGATTGATACTTCTATGTTAAGTCTTTGTACTTGAAGTCTGGAATGAATGTATGAACAATATGTGCTGTTTGATTGTGAGTTATTAACGTATAAATGTCATGTTTATTCCATATATGCATAGCTCATTGGAAAGAATTTTATAATTCTACTTTCGCTTCTGGCCCCACATAATTAACTATGATTTGATTATGTGTGAGGCCAGAGGTAATCTCATGATTACTGGCCGATCATGATCCAAACCTCTAGGGACAGGTTCAGGGGCATGACAGAGTGGTATCAAAGCACGAGTTAATAACTCACACACTTGTCCAATTGAGCATTAAGATGTCTAGAAAAGACTTAAGAGTGCATTCATCTGATAAGTATATGCTTGTATAACGGATCCGATTTAGACCCGACCATTTTCATGTTCTTAGATCCGAAATTTCATATCTTTAACTGTTGTTTAGAACCTCTTACTCTTATTGTTGGTTGAGTTTGGTTGGTTGGGAGTTAGTTTTTCAAAAAAGTTGTTTTCCAGTTTTCTTCTTGTTCGCTTAAGCGGTCTTCGAGATCTCCCAGTATTTTTACAAGTCTGCAAAACTTCTGGGAGTAGAGTGATCTTCGCTTGAGCGGTATTTCTTGAGCTCAAGCAGTCTTTTGCAGATCTAAACTTCTAGGAGGGGATCATAATGCCCTCGAGCGGTGTTTTTTGTCACTATTTTTGGTCGAGCGGTATTCTACTGCCCTGTTTTTTGATATAAAAAGATATTTTTCATGAATTGATATATAATCCTGGCACTGCATTGTTTTGAGATAGAAATGTAAAACGTTTGACAAATGGCATGCATATGCATTCACCTTATGACTTCGTTTAGTTTTATACATTGTGTTAAAGTATCTCTACTGGGTTTTGGCTCACCTTATGTAGAAAACAACTTTCAGGTATTGATGATATGCCTCCACCAAGGACATAGCTTAAGAGGACTTGGAGTCAAGAGCTTCTTTGGTTTCTTTGTGTAATTATTTTTGTACAAGCCATGGGCTTTAATTGTATTGAGTTGAACTCATTTTGTTGTACCCAAGCATTAACTTGGAAAGATGTAGCCATTAGGGCATAAACTCACTTGATTCTCCTTTTATTTCAGATCATGTACACATGTCATATGCTATAGGTTCAGGATGTAGGATTTATGAATGTATACACGCATATGTTATCTTTTGTATGATCAAGGAGTATGAATGGATTGTTAAATATAATGCTAGTGATTTATTCTATAGAATATTATGATGTGAGTTGTTGTTATTATCTCGGGGCGTTACAACTTGGTATCAAAGCCATCGGGTTTGAATACTTTGAGATCGTGGGATATGGTTTTTATCACTATGGGTTTATCTCGCTAGATGATATTAAAGGTAGACCTGGTATGCCACGTAATAACATGTTTATGTGATTAAATGAGCATGAGATTTAATTTCTAAGATATTGATTTGGTCTACGAATTTCTAGAAGTCCTGTTAGAAGTGCACTTGATCACTGCTATTTCTAACTGGAACTTTGGCAATATCGCGGAACGATCATTATCTAAAAAGGAAATTCGTTGGTGATCATGTGATTCAGTGCTTATGTGGAGTGAATTACTTGTTGTCCACCGTATTAGGACGTGTGAGAATTAGCTTCGGCACATTTATAAATGTGCTAATCAATTGTGTTACCTATATTTGAATGTCAAGATGCAGACGTGGTGGTGGTGGTGGTAGGCGTGATAGGCCTAGGGGGCAGAAGGTGACGATATCGGATGAAATTCCAACGTAAGAAGAGAGAGCTGGTCAGGCCAACGTGGCCGAGCCAGCAGGTTAGCAAGCCATGGGTACTGTAGCCCACGAAATGGCTGGAGCTTTGCGGGATTCTATGGACATTCTCAGGGCTAAGAGTCAAGTCTAGGCCTATGTTACTGAAACAAGGCCATTTTTTCTAAAACGAGAGTTTTTTTGATCGAATTAGGATGAGTTTTTAGGTGATCTGAAAGAGCCACTGAAGGCCAATGAGTGGCTTGAACAGATGGTAAAGACGTTCGAGATGCTTAGCATCAAGGACGACCGTTTGAGGGTGACCTTGGCGTTTTTTCAGCTGAAAGGAGATACGGGTTAGTAGTGGAAGTATGCGCAAGGGCGTATTGGGGTGACTTGGGAAGCCTTTGTCTATCCCTTCCAGGACAAGTTTTTTCCATCTACTGCTAGGGAGAAGTTGAGAGGTTTCTGAAGCTCAAGCAGCTAAACACAGTAGTAGCCGAGTTTAAGGCTACTTTTACTAGCATCGAGATTTGCACCAGAACTTGTGGCAATGGAGGAACACTGTTGCATTGAGTTCAAGAAGTGGTTAAGGATCGGACTCCTTTTCAAAGTGGCTAGTTCTATGATTAGGGATTATGGTGGCCTTGTGGAGGCAGCGGTTCACTTGGAGACCATGATCCAAGCAGATGAGGAGCGGATAAAAGGCTCCAAGTAGGGGAGCTAGGATGTTTAGGGGAAGTCCACGGACAACAAACGACAGGGGTTCCACCTCACAGCAGTCCTAGGCAGTGCAGTTTAGATCCACCTTTCTGTACCAAGTTCTAGTTTAGGGAGATATAGCTAGGGTGGTTTCACTAGCTTCAAGTGTAGTTAGTTGGGCCACAAGTCTTCAGTTTGCTGTAGACACCCCATTTTTGACCGTCCTCAAGACTTGGACGTCACCGTTTGAACACTCGGTGATTATCCATGTTTGTGTTCGTTTGGAGTTCCCGGAGTCCTCGGCTACGCACCCTGCCTCAGGATCTCCGAACTCGACCGTTTTGTGTCTGGTTTTGCACCAAACACTTGTGTTTTGCCTTGGAGGGGCAGGGAATGCCTTGTGAGGCATCCCCACACACCACCGGCAGTGGCTAGAGGCCATCGGCTGGTTTTTGTTTCCATCGGCAATGTATTTTGCCGGTCGGCACTCTTTATTGCCGGTCGGCAGTCTTTTTTGTCAAAATGACATTTTTGCCCAGCCGACTACTGTTCAGCTGCTTTTGGAGATATTTTGAAGCAGCTGGCTGGCATTTGCTTCCCCTCCATACACGTGTATGGAGGGATGCCCATCTTGTTAGCTTACATTGTAAGTTTACAAGATTGGCTCCTCTATAAGAGGAGCCCTCCTCTCCCTTGCTCAAGGGTTAGAAAAATTAGAGCTTTTTGCTTAGAAAATACAGAGGAAGCTCTGGTTTTAGGGTTAGGGTTCAATACACATCCTATCTCTATATTACTCTTGTGTGTGTTTTAGTCCATACTATTGCACACAAGCACCCAGTGTTTCACCTTCCCTTGGCTACTGAGGTTCTAAGGGCTTGTTTTTGCTGTTCTTGGCTGGATTGGAGCTCAAGGAGGCCACAAAACCACCATTTGTGAAGAGGTCTACAAGGGTAACCACTTTACTCCCTTTTTACCCCTTTCTTGCATCTTATTTCTACCTATCTTAGAGCTGTTTTTGTGTTTAGTGTATAACATAAAAAAGTTCTATTTTTAGGCCCTCTTGATTGTTTGTTAAGAGTGTTTTGTGGTTTGGTGTGTTTGACCACCCTTAGGCCTTGAAAGGCCCCATTTTTGTGCTATTTTGTGCAAGTTTCGAGACTTTGGTGTTTGGGCCTCTTCACCACTGAAATCTTGAGGGATTTCAGTGGTGAAGATGGTGCCTTGAAGTCTCAAGAAGGAGGGGGCCACCCCTTCTCCTTGTTGTCCTTGAAAGGGACCATTTTTGGCCTCTAGAGGAAGCCGTTGTGAGAATGTTTGTTGAGCATGCCATGACTGTTTTTCATGCTTATATTGCCATAATATAACATGGTTTTAAGTTGGTTTTGGTATACCATGCATGCCTTGCATACCTACCTTGTAATGCCTTGTGATTGCCTTAATATGCCTTAGGTTGTGTGCCTTTGTTTTAGCATGTTTTAGGCTTAGATTTGTGAAGCTTTTGTGCTTATTTTGCCATGCTTTAGGTCTGTCTTAGGTTGTTTGAGTCGACCCTAGCATGCATTATATAGCCTCTTTGCATTTTTGGGCTTGTTGGCCTTAAGTATGTAAGTGTATAGCATGCCTCGTTTGCATTATTTCAGTGGTTTGGAACCACTTAACATGAAATTTCAGTCCACTTAACATGTTTGCATACTTGCCTTAGAGGCTTCATTGTTGCTTTGAAAGCTCGTGTTGTATGCTCCATGTTTTGGTCATTATGTATGCCTTTGGATTTGAGCCATTTAGATGCCATCTAGGTGTCCCTTGGGTGTTGTTTAGGTCTGCCTTTGACCTGTTTTGAGTCCCCTTAGCCTTGTGAGGCTTGGTGGGTTTGACCTTGGTTTAAGCCTCTTGGCTTACCTCAAGTACTTGGACCATTTGCATGCTTTACTTGCTTGAATTAGTTGGTTTGGCACCTCTATTTTGTGCAATTTCAGAGTTTGGTATGCATGCTAATTGTCCATTGTTTGGTCTCTTTAAGTGTGCTCAAGAGTTGCCTTGTTTATGCTTAAGGTGTTGGACCATGATTGCATGCATGTGTGTGTGTATTTTGGCCTTCGTTTCCTTGGTTTTGGCCACTGATTTTGGGCCTATTTAGAGTTGCCTAATTCATGTTTAGGTCCACCCTTTATTTGTCTTGCATGCTTGCTAGCTTGTATGCTTGTTTGCATTGCCATGTTGCATGCCTAGTTAACATGCTTAGGGTTGCATTACATTGGCATGCATGCTCTACCTCTTGACTAAGTCATGATGGAGGTAGAAGCCCCTTGGTTTGATTGTGTGCATTGCATTTCATTTGACATGAAAGTGCATGCTTGATTCTTTGGGCCATCATGCATGGAAATGCGTGATTGGTGGTCCGAGAATCGAGGCACATGTTCCTTTGAGTCACAAACATGATAAGGGGCATGATTGGTGCATACATTGCTTGAATTGTATCGCCATGCAAGTTTTGCCCTCTGCTGCTGTGAGTTGCAGGTTCTGCAGGTATTGTTTGCCGACCGGCAACATTTTGTGCCGGCCGGCAGTAAGTCCTCAGCCGATGGATTCATTTTGTGCCGATGACCATCCTACATAGCCGGTGGCTCTTCTCCTCAGCCGATGGTGATCCCTAGTGTCCTGAGAGGCATTCCTGAGACTTTGGCAGTTTTCAGAGGAGCAAAGCAGGGAAAACAGAGGCAGACTATGCATGGCAGTGCAATTCCGAACAAGTCCCGAGCATGCGCTGCATCTGGCCCTCTTCCCGAGGCGGTTTACTGTTTTAATTAGATTAATTAATTCGTTTAATTAATTTAATGGGTCTGTAATTTAATTAGTTTGCGTAGTTAATTAATTTGTATATTCTTTTGGTCCCTCCGGGCGAGGGCAAATCTATAATAAGCGTGTGTGAGTGGTGTGCATGTCTTCCAACCCCACTTCTTTCTTCCCTTTTATTTACCCGCTTATGATGGTAGATTAGGACACGTTCATTTTAGCATACTTTATGCTATGCATGCGTGCATTCATGCATTTGTTTACATGCATCGGGCTCGGTACATCATACAAACTGCATTGTATTTTCGATTCCAAATTGAATACGTGTATCGAATGATTGCATTTCACATGCCATTTTAGGGTTAGCCGAGCCTACTCTAGATTGCACCCTTGCCTGCGATGCATTAGTCATTTTAACATGAACTAGGGCATGCATGTTTGCTAACTAGTTTATTGTTTTAGCACGGAGTACGATGTAAGTATTTATGCTTTAGCATCTCGCATGCGTGTGAATGTCGCCATAACAGCATGCTTACCATGTGGCTAAATGCTTATATGAGATAAACTGTCTGATTGCCTGTGGGTGAAGGTTGGATTGCTTGAGTTGGAAAAACTCATTGAAATCCGTGTTTTAGCCTACTTGCGAGTAGCAAATTCCAAAGCGCTTTTCAAAAAACAAACGGATATGCAATGCTTGTTTCCAAATTAGGCAATCTCGTCTATACTTGTTTGCTGTGCGCATAACATAGTGATTCTAGGCTAATAACCGGAATAAGAGCACATAAGGTTTTCAAAACCAGATATCATGGTTAGTAGAGGCCGGTCTTCGGACCGGGCGAAAGGGGGTGCTCATAGCTGACCTTCCCCGATCGTACCCAAGCTCCCGAGCCAAGACAACTTTGGTGATGACGGACACGTGGCCTTTGGCACCGAGTCAAGGTTTCCTAAATTTCCCCATTAAAAAATATTTAGGTGGTGACTCTGTATCTGGCAAAGCAGTCCATGTTTGGCACTTCTTTTCAAAAATCTGTTTCTCAAAACGATTTGCCAGAGTTGGACTCTTTGGTTCAAGATTAAGAACCGTGACACAAATCGAATCCGAACTGTAACCCGTGAGTTCCCTCGCGGGCATGTTACATTTGCCCACAGAGGGGAGGAAGGCAACAATCTGCATCGGCTTTAGCTCGTTTTCAAAGCCAGAGTCCAGGGAGAGGGCATCCACCTACCTATTATCAGTGTGGACAGTCGTGGCATTTGAGGAGGTTTTTCCCTCAAGTAGGTGGCATATCTGGTCTGAGACAGACATAGAGTCATCAACCTACCCATTCAGCATAGGCCTCAAGGGCCAATTAGGGAGCCTTTCCTGCTCAATTCGTGCACCAGACCTATGCTCCGAGGAGTGAGCAGGTAGAACAGAGACCTTTAAGATGTGTATATGCTGTTACCATACCGGATCAGTCGCTAGCACCTTCTATTGTGAGAGGTAACTTTTTGTTGTTCAACTCTATTGCCAACGTGTTGATTAATACTGGTGCATCTCATTCCTTTATTTCGTCTGCATTCATATTAGTCTTGGGATTAGAAATGGCTCGAATAGTGTCTCTGCTCAGGGTAGAGTCACCAGTTAGGGGTAAGGTTGTCTTAGATCGGGGATATCACGGTTGTGAGATAGAGGTTGCCGGTAGTTGACTTCCTTTTGATTTCGTTTTGTTAGACATGTCGAGTTTCGATGTCATCTTGGGCATGGATAGGTTGTCTTCATACCGTGCCATCATAGATTGTTACAGTAGGAAGTTATAGTGTGCACCTCAAGTGGTGATTGTTTTTATTTTTTGGGGGACCGAACTGATAGATTTTTTCTACCATTGTATGACTCACGAGATTGGGGTGAGCTTAATTTCCTCCTTGCAACCTTCTTGGGTAATAAGAGTGATGTGGTCCGAGTTGATTTGTTGAGAGTTGTGAATACTTAGACTTTTTTCTTGAAGATCTTACCAATTTGCCACCCCACCAGCAGATTTAATTCTCCATCGACTTAGTGCCCAGCACGACACCGATTTTCATGCCACCGTATAGATTTGCACCCACCGAGTTGAAGATTCAACTCCAAGAACTGTTGGATAAAGGCTCTATTCGCCCTAGTACTTCACTTTGGAGAGCACCAGCTCTCTTTGTTAAGAAGAAAGATGGCATATTGTGACTGTGCATCGATTACTGGAAGTTTAATCGAGGTAATTGTTAAGAACAAGTACCCATTACTACGAATAGATGATCTGTTTGACTAGTTGAAGGGTCTCGTTGTTTTTCTAAGATTGATTTGAGATCGGGATAACACTAGTTGAGAGTGAAGGAGGATGATATTTAGAAAATAACATTCCGTACACGATATGGCCATTACGAGTTCTTAGTGATGCCTTTTGGGTTGACCAATGCGCCGGCTTCATTTATGGACCTGATGAATCGAGGCATTTGTTCTTAGATTGATTCGTGGACGTCTTCATCGACAACATCTTAATCTACTCATCTGAGGAGGAGGAACACGAGGAACACTTATGGATTGTACTTGAGTTGCTTAGAGCACACCGCTTATATGCTAAGTTCAGAAAGTGTGAATTTTGGCTAAAAAAGGTTAAGTTCTTAGGCCATGTGGTATTCGGGGAAGGGGTGATTGTAGACTCAACTAAAATAGACGCAGTGTAAGATTGGGAACAACCTAAAAATGCCTTTGAGATCGAGAGTTTCTTGGGCTTAGCTGGATATTACTGACGTTTTGTGAAAGATTTTTCTAGTTTAGCTTCACCATTAACTAAATTAACAAGGAAGGGAATTAAATTCGTATGCGAAAATTGGTTCCAAGAGCTCAAGGATAGACTCACCACCACTCCAATTTTGATTATTTCGAAGAGAGGTTTGGGTTATTCGGTTTATTGTGATGTATCTCTGGAAGGCTTAGATGTGTATTGATGTAAAAAGGGAAAGCGGTAGCGTATGGCTCATGGGAGTTGAAAACACGTGAGAGAAATTATCCTACTCACGACCTAGAGTTAGCGGCGGTGATTTTTGCCTTAAAAATCTTGAGGCATTACTTTTACGAAGAAAAATTTGATGTGTTTTCTGATCACAAGACTCTGAAATACCTATTTTCACAGAAGGATTTGAATTTGAGACAGCAGAGGTGGATGGAGTTTATGGAGAATTACGATTTTGAGTTGCATTATCATCTGGGAAAGGCCAATGTAGTAGCTGATGCATTGAGTAGGAAGTCCGTAAGTAGTGTAGCTAGCATTGCCATCCGGGAGTGGGAGATATTAGGTGCTATTGGCGAGTTTGACTTGCACTTGGGCGAATCCGTTGAGTTAGCCACCTTATTTACCGCAATTGCACAACTACCTTAGTTAGCCGAGTTATAGATAGAGGCACAATAGTGTGATCACGAAGTAGAGGCAATCTGAGGGAAGATCTCTAGTGGGAAGTGGAGAAGGGTTTGAACAATCATTGGGACTCTAGTGTGAGGTATCTAGATCATCTTTTTGTGCCAAAATCTTATAGGGAGGAGGTACTCCGAAAGTTCCATTATTCATGCCTTGCGGTACACCTGGAAGGGACAAAGATATACCACTACCTTAGTCTCCAATTTTGGTAGAGGAGGATAAAGAGAGACGTAGCCTTGTTTGTTTAGAAGTGCCTTATTTGTCAACAAGTGATGGCCGAGCATCAATGACCAGTAGGTTTGTTGCAACCCTTACTTATAGTTGAGTAAAAGTGGGAGTATGTCACAATGGATTTTGTTGTGAGTCTTCTGAGGACTCAACGGGGTAATGATACTGTGTGGGTAATAGTCAACCGGTTAACCAAATCAGCACATTTTGTACCTATGCGCACAAGTGACTCGGTAGATTATCTTGCCGACCTTTATGTCAGGGACATAGTTCGACTTCATGGAGTCCCTATGACTATCATTTCAAATAGAGATCTACGTTTCACAGCTCGGTTGTGGCAGAGCCTACAAAATGCCTTGGGTACTAGGTTGATGTTTAGCACCACCTATCATTCTCAAACTGACGAGAAGTCCGAGCACACCATTCAGATTTTAGAGGACATGCTATGGCCTTGCGTTCTCGATTTTAAGGGGTCGTGGGAGAGACACTTACCTTTGGTGGAATTTGCCTATAATAACAGTTTTCAGGCGAGTATTGATATGACGCCTTTTGAAGCCTTGTATGGCAGACTGTGTAGATCTCCAGTGTGTTGGGCCGAGATGGGTGATGCACCTATGTTAGGTCTTGAACTAGTCAAGGAAATCACGAAGAAGGTCACGTTTATCCGTAAGAGATTAGTTTCAGCTTAAAGTCGCCAGAAAAGCTATGCCGATCGTAAAAGGAGACCTTTATCTTTTAATGTGGGAGATACTGTGTTTACGAAAATATCACAAAAACGGGGTTTGATGAGATTCGAAAAGCGCGGGAAGTTATCTCCTAGATTTATTGGGCCTTTTGAGATTCTAGAGCGAATTGGGAAGGTGGCTTATCGTTTGGCCTTGCCACCCCAACTTTCCAGGGTTCATAACATGTTTCATATTTGTATACTCTGGAAATATGAACCTGATCCTTCATACGTGTTGGATTTGACCGAGTTAGAGGTAGATGAGGATACCTCGTATGAAGAGAGACCAGTTTGGGTGTTAGATACTAGGGATCAAGCCTTGAGGGGCAAGACTATCTCATTGGTTAAGGTGTTGTGGCGACATTATGAGGTTGACGAGGCGACTTGGGAGCGTGATGCGGAAACCTGTGAGAAGTATCCGAACCTATTTGTTGATATTTGAGCTTTGTATTGAGAATTTCATTCATGTTGTAATATGTGAACATTGTAAATGTTTTGAAGACTCAAATTGTATATTCTGTGGTAAAGAACATGATTTCTATCATAGTTAGTTGTTGGATTATCATTTGGAATGAGCTGTGGTGTTAATTGTTTTGATTTAAATTTTGAGAATGAAATTTTTTAAAGGGGAGAGATTATAACTGTCACGACCCGAACCCACCCCTATAGGTTAGGATCATAATCGGCTAGTAATCATGAGATTACCTATGACCTCAAATAAAAATCAGTTGTACTTAATATTAATAACGGGCTAGATGTAGAAGTAGAATTAGAAATTTTGTCCAATGAGCTGTGCATAAATGGCATTAAAAAAAAACTTTGCACATTATATTAATAACTCACACCATACAGTCAATATAGATATATATATATATATATATCCAAGATCATTCTAGAAACAGTCTTAGCAGATACTAAGTTATATACTTAGATACAGACTTAGTCCAATGGGACCACAAAAGTAAACAAAAGTCATAAACAAAGCCTCGCACAAGAGGCGTCCATAGCAGACTCCACGGTATCTGATATCCTTAACGGGTTCACTAGGGTTGAGGCTGGACATTCCATTGCTTACCTACATACATATAAATAAAGGGTGAGCTAACACCCAGTGAATAATACTGAAGTAAAGGGTTGATTGAATGAGCCCTTTTTTAACAAATAAGCATATTTAATCAATGAGCACATAATTAGTAAGCATTTTACATCAGAATGACCTTGGGTCCAACATACGACGGAATGATGTTAGGTCCAAGAGATAGCAAAATATACAATATGAGTTCAATCATTACTTAACAGAATGGCCTTGGGCCCAACAGTGTATAGTATGACCTCAGGTCCAACAGTTAATAGACTCACCGATCAGATTCAGTCATCTTTTATCAGTACAACCTTGGGTCCAAGCATTTATAGTATATAATGACCATTCAATTTTGCTATTGCATGTCAGTCATTCAATCTTATCAGTGATTCAGTCATATCATAGTAGTCATTCAATCTTCTCAGTGATTCAGTCATATCATATCAGTCATTCAGTCTTATCAGAGATTCAGTTATATCATATCAATCATTCACTTGTACAGATAATACTCTTGTTAATATCACATTGTTAGTATATCACATTTATCAAATCATAGGTTCAAAAAGTTACTACATGTGAAGAATCAGAAAATAGAGTATAAGTAAAATATATTTACTAAGATATTACTCACTGTGGTCAGATGGCTGAATCGTCCTTGCAGTTAACCCTATATAATTCACAACACATTGGGTCATAATAAAATTCAATCTGTTCCTTAGTTTGCTTAATTTGCTTAGGCTTCTTTCTAGTTCTTTAATTCATTTAGAATGCTCATTGTGTGCCTAAAAATGCTTTAAAATGAAAGAGAACGAAAATTAGAACATAAAACAACTTTTCAAAATTTCCTGAAACAGGGCACTTCACTCAAGTGCAACATTGGTCACTCAAGCAAACCCCTTGGTTTGTAAAAGTATTGGATGCTCAATTTGCACATTGGACGGTTGCTCGACAATCACTCGAGCCAAGTATTGAGAAAAATGATGTTTGCTCGAGCGCACAATAGGTCGCTCGAGCCACCGTGCAATTGTCTGCAAAATTACTGGGAGCTTGAAATGTACACTTGAGCGACACTTCCATCGCTCAAGCGAACTGCTCGAATTCTAGAATTTCCAAAAATGTGTTTGAGCTTCAAACACAACTCCAAGGCTCCAAATTCATGCATGTCTTGTCCAAAAGCTTGAAAGCATGTAATTGAACATTAATACTTGATGAATCACATCTCCCATATCCAAAACTTCATCAATTTGTAAAAATGAGACTCAAAGCTTTCATACATGTATGATCTATCTAGAATTCTTGTTTAATCTTCTTCAAAACATGAAACTAAGTCTCATAACCCCATGATTCATGAATGCATGTGTTACATAACTCTCAATTTAACATGATTATCATGTTTCATGCTCAAATATGAGGAATTATAACAAATTTACACATGCATGCGCATATTGATCCTAATCTCCACAGATTCAACTCAATTCTTGCATTTATTTACGTACTCTTTTTGAATTCACATAATTATGGGCTTAAACTCATGAATTAGAGTTCAATTACTCATCTAAAGCTTCGATTATCACTTGTATTAGTAGATTCTTGAGCTATTCTACACAATTCTCAATTCCTTTGAGCAAACCTTCAAAGATGATCTCTCTCTCTCTCTCTCTAGAATGGCTCTCTCAACTTCTCTTAGCTGATTTTTGAGCTCACGAACTTAATTAATCGTGCTTAAGGTTAGTTAATTACACTTAATTTAATCAATTTAATCTAATTATTTTGATCCGAATTAACAGGAAATAAAACGCAATTAATCTAGGTTTTTGTCGCCTCTACGGCCTTCAATTTCAAATTCTAATAGGGAATAGAACAGATTTCTCTACGGTGGACAGATTTAAATTCAAACACATATATAATCACATAAGTAACACCCAAATTCATATTAAGCACATAATCACAAGCATAATTAAAGGTTAACAGTATAACACAGAACAAGGTTATCACAGTAATGGTTCCAGTTTAGGCCTAACCCTTTTCATGTTCTTAGATTCGAAATTCTATATCTTTAATTGTTGTTTAGAACGTCTTACTCTTGTTGTTAGTTGAGTTTGGTTGGTTGAGAGTTAGTTTTTCAAAAGAATTGGTGTCTAGTTTTCTTCTTATTCGCTCGAGCAGTGTTTTGGTCACTCGAGCGGTCTTTTGGTCATTTGAGCGGTCTTTGAGATCTTCCAGTATTTTTGCAAGTCTGCAAAACTTTTGGGAGTCAAGTGATATTTGCTCAAGCAATATTTCTTGCGCTCGAGTGGTCTTTTGCAGGTTTGAACTTCTAGGAGGGGGTCATTGTGCGTTTGAGCGATGTGTTTGGTCACTCGAGCGGTGTTACTTATTGTGTCTGACACTCAAGTGGTGATTTGGTCGCTCAAGCGGTCTATGCGTATATCAGATCGGGAAAAGAGAAATCCTATCACTTTTTCACACACACACACACACACACTCTCTCTCTCTCTCTCTCTCTCTCTCTCTCTCTAAAACATTCCAAACCCTAATTCCTCCCCCTTCTCTCTCTGGTTCTTGCTTAAAACCTCAAATACACCCTCGCCCATTGATTTCTTTACCATAGCTCTTTGGAGAAAAAGGTAGAGCTCGTCAAAAGCTTCATTCTAATTGGAGAGGATCTTGTTTTTGGCTCCGTCAAAGTTTTACCCTTGCTCTCTTCCTTTTCTACTCTTGAGATTGGGATTTCTTCAACCTTTGATATAACACTTAGCCTAGTTATTCTCTCTTTGAAAATGTTTAGTGATTTGGGAATTTTGGGTTAGACCTAGGGTTTGATTTTGAAATGTAAAAGAGGGGTTTTTCAAATAGATTCTTGAGAAAGGTTGTGGAAGTGTATAAAATGTTGGGTTGGTTGAAATGTTGGAATTTCCTTACTTAAATGTGATTTTAAAAGTAAAGGAGGCTTTGCTCAAAAATCATTGATATTTGATCTATGAAAGAAAAGGGAAAAGATGTTGGGTTTTGAAAATATAAGAGTATTATATCTGTTGATGATGAGAGTGGAGTTGGATATGTAGTATCGTTCCCATTTTGAAAACGATGAGATTATATCTGTTGTTGAAAAATTATCTATTAAGTAGAAATATTTATTTTAGGCTATCGGTAGACGATAGCTTTGATTGTTGTAGAAATTATATGAGGATTGGGTGAATTGAAACTAACTACTCATACAACATGCATAGAGCATTATTTCATACAAAAACATTGAAAATGTGTTGTTTTGAAAAAAAAAAATGGGTGTATATCTTGGTGAATCTGGTTAGGGGGTGTAGTTGTGGTTATTATGTTGGCTTGTGTGTTCTTGGTGAAAGTCTAAAAACCCGCGTGGTTAGGTACTGATCCTTCCAGTTAGTACCGGTAAAATGACTTTGGTAGTATTTGTATAGACTATTGGCAGACATGTACCTAGAAATTTCCAGTATTTTATATCCACTGCTGTCATGACCTGAACCTGAACTTGAACCTGAACCCGCCCCTAGAGGTTTGGATCATAACTGGCTAGTAATCATCAGATTACCTATGGCCTCAGACAGAATACATATATATTTAATAATAAGAGGGTCAGAAGCGGAAGCAGACTAACAAATTTTGTCTAATGAGCTTGTACATAAATGGCATGAACAGAAACTTATTCTATATTAAAAACTCACACTTCTACAAACATAATAAAATTTCATATGTCCAAGATCTTCCATACAAAATTGTCATTAGCAAACCAGAACTTATACACATATACAAGGTCAAACATGACCAATAAAAGAAAACAGAAATTCAAAGACAAAAGAACAAAAGCCTCACTCGCGAGGCGCTCATATCAGACTTCACAAAACTTGGTATTCTTCATAGGTTCACTAAAGCTGGGGCTGGACATCTCGCTGCTCACCTACATACATATATATAACGGAGTAAGCAAAAGCCCAGTGAATAACATCAGAGTAAAGGGTTTATGTGAATAAGTTCTAGTAATTGACATGAGCATTTTTATATCATAGGCATTACATAACAGAATGACCTCAAGTCCAACAGATAGTAGAACGACCTTAGGTCCAACAGATATATAGAATGGAATTGATCATATTATAATAGAACAACCTCGGGTCCAATTATTTACAGCTGTATAACGACCATTCGGTCAACTTATAACAGATAATCAGACTTATCAGATGTTCAGAACGACCTTAGGTCCATCTTATCAAATGTATAAAACGGCCTTGGGTCCAATTCAGATATACAAAATGACCTTGGGTCTATTTCAAATATACAGAAGGACCTTGGGTTCATCATACACATTCGTGTCACATTAATCACATTTACAGGTATCATATTGATCAGAAAAATAGAAATTCATTCACAGTTACAAAATCACAGTTTCAAAAAGCTTATCACATTAGTACGTTCAGAAAATAAAGTAAGTACGAAAATATCTTTACTGAGATATTACTCACAATGATTCAATTGTTGTCTTGTCCTTGCAGATGATCCTACACAATACATCAACGTACACCCGTTGAATCATATTGCTTAATCGGATTGTTCTTTAACTTATTCAATTTTCTTCTATCCCTTTAATTCATTTAGGATGTTCACTTCATGCCTAAGGATGCTCAGAAAGGAACGAGAATGCTCATTTGATCAGAATATGTCTTTTCAAAATTTGCTAAAACAAAGCACTTCGCTCGAGCACAACATTGGTCACTCGAGTGGACCACTTGGTCTGCAAAAGTACTAAATGGTCCGAATCTAGACTCGATGTTTGCTTGAGCCAAGGTGCAAAATAAAAGGTGGTATCTCGAGCGGTAACTTGGTCACTCAAGCTAGCTGCAATTGTCTGCAAAAATACTGGATGCATGCAATGTACGCTTAAGCGACAAATTGTTCGCTCGAGCGGTGAGACAAAATTCTGGAAATTCCAAAACAGAGTTAAGCTTCAAAGCTTGCAATTCAAACACAAACTCTTGCATGGCTTGTAAACCACTTCTCAAAGACTTAAAACTCTTCCAAAAACATGAATTTAAGACCAATCCTCAAGCCTCATGGCTAAACTTCATGAATTCAACTCAAACGATCATGCATGTATGATTAAACTTCAATTCGTTTCCAAAGTTTACAAAAACATGCAATTCATTTTCAAAATCTTGTAAATCATGGAATTAAGCTTTAAAACTACATAATTCATGAATGCATGAAGAAGATAGCCTCAAAACTCAACATAGATGATATGAATCATGTTCAAACTTATGAAACTTATCAAATTATGCATGCATGTATGAATTGACTTTGATTCTAACGATTCTAGCTCAATTCTTTCATTTAAACACATAATCTCTTTGAATTCACATATTTGATGGCTTAAACTCTTGAATTATGGTTCAAACTCTTACATAAGGTCTTCAATTAAACCTTCACAAGCTAATTCTTGAGTTACTTCACACAATTCCACAAGCTTCAAGCAAAATTCTCCAAGTTTGAGCCTCTCTCTCTCTCTCTCTCTAAATGAACTCTCCCTCTCTCTAGACTTACAAATTTCAGCCAAAATGAAGTATTGAGCTCAACTCCTTAATCATAACATATATATATACACTAATTGGCTTAATTATCACTAATCAAGGATTAAGGGAATAATTAAGTTTAAGGTTAATTTAATCAAAACTTATTATTTTTGAATTGAATCAAATTTTAATCAAACTTCCTAATAGGCTCTAAAATTTATGTTGATCACAATAAATTAACCAATTTCGGTTTCTAATGCCATTATGGCCTTCAATTTTCAGATCAATGCAGAAATCATAATAGATTTTCCTACGATCAATAGATATAAAGTCAAAAACATATTAATGACATATTTATCACTCAAATTCACACTTAGCACATAAGCACATGCACAATTCAGGAATTAAAAGCATAATACAAAATGGGGTTGTCACAGTCTTCCCCCCTTTGAAAAGTCTAGTCCTCCAAACTTGTGTTTCCTTGAGTCGGAAACAGCTCGGGGTACCTTTGCCTCATTTCATCTTTTTTTTCCTAAGTCACTTCCGTGCCATAGTGTTCTTTTCCTTCCACTTTTACCATAGGATTCGATTTGTTCCTCAACTGCTTGACTTGTCGATTAATAATTTGAATTGTCTTTTCTTCATGGATCATATCATCATCGAGAGCTATTCGGTGATGGTCAGTAATGTGGAATGGATCTCGAAGATAGCCCCTCAACATTGATACATGAAACACATTGTGTATTTGTTCCATTCCCGGTGGCAGAGCAACTCGGTAAGCAACCAAACCAAGCCTTTCTAGAATCTAAAACGCCCAATATATCGATGTGATAATTTGCCTTTCTTGCCAAATCTCAATTGACCCTTCATTGGAATTACCCTTATGAACACATGGTCACCTATTTCATACTCAAGAGCTCTCTTTCTATGATCTGCATAGCTCTTTTGTCGACTTTGTGCTATTTTGAGCCTTTGTTGAATGACTTTAATTTTTTTAGTGGTTGTTTGTAAAATCTCAGGTCCAAGTATGACGCTGTCTCCAACTTCAGTCCAACATATCGGAGACCCATACTTTCTGCCATACAAGGCTTCATATGGTGCCATGCCAATGCTAGAGTGGAAACTATTGTTGTATGCAAATTCCGCCAGTGGCAAATAAGTTTCCCAACTCCCCTAAAAGTCTAGAGCACACATTTGAAGCATATCCTCTAAAGTTTGAATAGTTCTTTTTGATTGCCTGTTAGTTTGCGGATGGAATGTGGTACTAAACCTCAATTCCGTTCCCATTGCTCTTTGAAGACTTTTCCAGAATCTAGACATAAATTTTGGGTGTCTATCTGAAACAATA
Source organism: Camellia japonica (assembly GCA_030407325.1). Lineage (NCBI taxonomy): Eukaryota > Viridiplantae > Streptophyta > Magnoliopsida > Ericales > Theaceae > Camellia > Camellia japonica. The sequence continues at coordinate 102,564,758 of JAPPVO010000032.1, forward strand.
GATACCGATACTCCATGTAAATGAATAATTTCATCAATGTAAATTGTGGCCAATCTATAAGCATTATAGCTAGTCCTTACAGGTAGAAAATGTGTAGATTTAGTCAACCTATCTATAATAACCCAGATAGAGTTCATACCTCTTAGATAGATTTAGTCAACCTATCTACAATAACCCAAATAGAGTTCTTACAGGTAGAAAATGTGCAGATTTAGTCAACCTATCTACAATAACCTAGATAGAATTCATACCTCTCAGTGTCCGAGGTAGACCAACAATGAAGTGCATGGTTATGTGCTCCCACTTCTATTCTAGAATAAGGAGAGGTTGAAGTAATCTCGTTGGCTTTTGATGTTCAACTTTGACTTACTAACATTGAAGGCACTTTGACACATATTCTGCAATTTCCTTCTTCATGCTAGGCCACCAGTAACTTTGCTTTAGATCCCGATACATTTTGTTCTTACTCAGATGCATTGCAAATTTGGATTTGTGAGCTTCTTCCAAAATCTCTTCTTCAAGTTAGGAGTGTTAGGGACGTACAATCTTCCTTGAAATCTCAACACTTCATTTTCAACACTGAACCTTAGTTTTGGAATTCGATTCAAATTCATCAATCACTTCCTTGAGGAACTTATCCTCCCTTTGTCTTTGTTTAATCTCGTCAATAATTGCTGGTTGAGCAGAAATAGCGACTATCAACCTGCCCTGATCATGTAGCACCACTTCAATCTCAGCTCTTTCTAAGTCTTGCAATATCTCTTTCTGTTTAGTCAACAAACATGCCAAATTCCCCGTTGACTTTTTACTCAAAGCATCAGCTATAGTGTTAGCTTTACCCCGATGATATTGAATGTGAAGGTCATAATCTTTAATCAACTTGAGCCATCTTCTTTGTCGCATATTCAATTCCTTCTGAGTGAAAAAGTACTTTAGACTCTTGTGATCAGTGTAGACTTCACACTTTGCTCTATACAAATAGTGGCGCCAAATCTTCAATGCAAACACAACTGCGGCCAATTCTAAGTCATGAGTCGGATAGTTCTTTTCATGTGGTTTTAGTTGTTAAGACGCATAGGCTATCACTTTATCATTCTGCATCAAAACACAACCCAAACCCTTGTAAGAAGTATCACTATATATTACAAAATTTTTTGTACCTAAGGGTAATGTCAAAATTGGTGTTGTAGTCAGTCTTATTTTCAGTTCTTAAAATGCAAATTCCCTTTCATCAGTCTATTCAAACAGTTGTCCCTTTCGAGTAAATTGGGTAAGTGGCACAGCTATCTTTGAAAAATCTTTCACAAATCTTCTGTAATACCTAGCTAATCTCATGAAGCTTTGGACTTCCGTTACATTCGTCAATGTAGGTCAATTCATAATTGCCTCAATCTTTTGCGGGTCTACTAAAATTCCATCTCTGTTAATCACATGCCTTAGAAACACAACTTCATCCAGCCAAAATTCACACTTTTTCAATTTTGCATATAATTCTTCTCCCTAAGTGTTTGCAAAACGGTTCTTAAATGTTGTTTGTGTTCTTCTCTACTTTTCGAATAAATCAAGATATCATCAATAAATACTACTACAAATTCATCAAAGTAGGATTTAAAGATTTGGTTTATAAGGTCCATAAATGCCGCAGGTGCATTTGTAACCCCAGATGGCATAACCAGAAACTCGTAATGCATATACCTTGTTCGAAATGCAGTTTTCTCAACATCTTTAGCTTTCACTTTAGTTGATGATACCCGGACCTCAAATCAATTTTCGAAAACACTTGTGAACCCTACAACTGATCAAATAAATCATCAACACGAGGTGAAGGGTATTTGTTCTTGATCGTTACCTTATTCAACTCTCGGTAATCGATGCACAAGTGTAAGTTCCATCCTTCTTTTTCACGAACAAAATCGACGCACCCAAGGCGAAGTACTCGATCGGATAAAACCCTTGTTAAGAAAATCTTGCAGTTATTCTTTCAATTCTTTCATTTTAGCAGTTGATATTCTATATGGAGTTTTTGGAATAGGTTGGGTACCTGGTACTACCTTAATAATAAATTCAATCTCTTTGTCAACTACTTCCCCTAACAATTCCTCTAGAAATACATCTGAAAATTCGCTAACAATAGGAATATCATTTAACACAACATTCATAGACTGATCAATCAAAGCACTACACAAATGATCCTAACATCCCTTTTGAAGTAGTTTGCATGCTTTCATTGTTGAAATCAAGTAAGGCGGAGGTACTACACTATTACCCACAAATATAAATTCATCATGTGCCAGAGATCTAAATAAAACCCGTTTTATTACACAGTCAATGGTAGCACAATATTTAGACAACCAGTCCATTCTCAAAATCACATCAACATGCCTAATATCAAGAGGCAACAAATCTACAAATAACATAGCATTCCCAATACGTATTTCACAAGCACGGTATATAGATGGACACAAAACAGATTCCCTAAAAGTGTGACAACAAACTCCCCGATGTTTCTTACCATACACATTATAGGTTGGTGTAGAATCTCTTGTTGCATTGGACGTACTAGATGCTCCTTGATTTTGCTTCTTTGAAAACAATGATTCTTTACTCGAATAAGAACCATGCCTCTTTCCTCTCCATTCAAAGGGTCGATTATGGGATGCCAAGTTCACCTCAGACATTAAAGTTTGATCAAGAACATCTACGCACTTTGGTAGTTTCAAGACATTCACCTTTTCTAAATTGCATTCCAATGTCTGCCCTCAAACTTCCTCACCTTTTTATAGTCGGTGTCGACCATGTACGGTGCAAACCTAGCCAACTCTATGAACTTTGATTCATACTCGGCCACTGTCATATTACCTTGCTTGAGTCCCTCAAACTTGGACACTTTTCGGTCACAGACGCACTGTGGAAAATATTTTGAAGAATCGTGCCCAATCAATCCCCTTATTGTCTTCTCGGATCAGCATTGACCACTTTTTTGTCTCATCCTCTAGAGTGAATGCGGCCAACTGAACCCTTTGTGCCTTGGCACACGGAGATACCTCAAATAATTTCTCTATTCCAAGGACCCAAGCTTCAGCTTTCCGTGGGTCTACTCCCCTATAGAACAATGGCGGTTTCATCTTTGTAAATTCTTTAGTGAGAGCAATTATACAATCATCAGCCTGATAATCTTATACCGGTGGTACTGGCATTGGTGGAGATGGGGGTGGTTGATGCTGTTGTTACCTTAATGCTTCAGACATATCATGGATCATTCTTTCCATTTTGTCTAATCGAGCCATAGTTAACTCTTCTATTTCATCAGCTCTTGTTCTCGCCATTATCTATATAAACTTGCATTATAATAGACACAGAAATTGTACATATACACATATAAGCACAACAATTTATATTAAATTTATTCAAATGTTCTCAATGCACGCAGACCGATTCTTATCAAATAAATGCACCTTAAGTCTTTTCTAGACATCTTATTGCTCATTTGAACAAGTATGTGAGTTATTAACTCGTACTCTAATACCATTCTGTCATGACCCGAACCCGTCCCTAGAGGTTTGGATCATAACCGGTCAATAATTATGAGATTACCTACGTCCTAAGACATAATACAGATATATTTAAGAATAAAGGGGCTAGAAGCAGAAGTAGATTGACAATTTTGTCCAATGAGCTTGTCCATAAATGGCATGAACAAAAACTTCTTCTATATTAATAACTCACACTTACATAAACATAATAAAATTCCATATGTGCACATTTAGCAGCCCTTCTAAAAAGATCCAATTAAAATTAAACGATAAATTATAAATACACCCCATGAGATTTGCTTAAAATACGATTTGCCCATGTAATTTTGAAAATTACATTCCATCCCTTGAAATTTTTAATTTCATAACAAATGGCTCATTTTATTAATAAATTATCAAATCAATTAACAAATTTTAATGACGTCAGAAATTTATTTCAATTAATAATTTAGGTAATTTTATCATTGTATAGGAGAACAGATAGAAATTTCATTTTTGCAGTTAATTCTATTAAATAATTTTTTTTGATAAATGAGCATTTGTAATTTTTCAAACCACAAGGATAATCTGTATTTTAAATAAATCTTGAGGGTATATTTGTAATTTATCCTAAATTTAAACCAATTTAAAATTTAAAAATGAAATTTTAATTTAAGAAGGTAATCAAAAATTCAAAAAATTCAGTTGTTTGTTGCATTATTCTCTCAAGATATATATATATACCAAGAGCCCTGGCTGAATTGAACTCTCTCTCTCTCTCTCTCTCTCTCTCTATTGTGTCACTGTTCCAGTGTTCTGGTTTAGAGGTATAGAGAAAAAGAAAAGAAGACAATGGGTTGGTTCCTCTGCTCAGGAAAATCCAACAAAAATGCAAAGAAGAAGCAACCCGATGATCAGATCCTATCAACTTCAGGTACTTTATAAGAACACAAATGTACACAATTTTGATGATATTGTCAACATTCTAGCCCAATCCCATTTCTAGTTTATATATATATATACTGTTTTTGGTTTGTCTATCTTGAGATTTGTTTCAAATTGATGATAACATTTCCTATGCATTATTGTTAGAATCCCTCTATTGGGTTGTCCATTGTCGCTTTTGATATGCTCTAATTTTGTCCGGAATGTTTTTGTGAAATGGTTTTTAGAATTATTTGTTTTTGTTTTCCAATTACCATTGTGATGCATGTTTTGGTGTTGGTTGTTATAAATTGGGTTTGGTTGCAATTCATGACTTTATGGGTATTATTCTCAATTTTTTGAATAATTTTGGGTATTTGTTATAATTTTTTGAATTTCAAATCAGAGTTGTTACTCTTGGGCTGATTTCAATGTGAATTAACTTGGTTTAAATCTCCCAAGTTCCATTTGGTTAAAATTCATTTGTTTCTAAGCTGAAATTCAACTTTAATTAGTATTTTTTTTTTTTTTTTAGCTCTCATGTGAATTGTATAAGGTTGCATTTGGATTTATGGATTTGAACTGAAAGGAGAATAGCTCAAATTTAAATATGATAGTTCATATATAGATTTCAAGATTGAATTTGGGAGTTTTACCATGATGAATTGTAATAAATTTGAAGTAACAAGTAAAAGTAATTATTTGAAATCATTCACGCTAAGGATTATAGTTGCACAAAGATCATAAAGTTTAACCTCAAATCCCTTCATTTGAAATCCATTTATCCGAATAGAACCTAATTGTTAAATGAAGGGTGGTTTCTCTTATTAATTTAGATAAAATTGCCTAAAAGAATAGATTATAATTGCACGTACTTTTGTAACTACCTGTGCTTTGTACATGTCCCATAAATGATGTTTATGCGAGCAATACTCATACTATTAATGTAATAACCTGACCCTCGTACATGTTTTCTGGTATGCTTTCAGTCCCTTACTCTGTGCATTTATATGCTTACTGTGAAATTTCATGAGAAATTATGTTTAAGTGAGTGAATCTTATGGTTAGAGATTCATATATGTCTAATAAGAGAAATATCTGTTATAATTATGATGTTTGATCAGAAATTGGAAGCCTTAGAAGCTTAATAATTTGAAATTGACTTTATACCTGAGATCACATGATTTTTAGATCATAATATGATTTTTTGCAAAAATCTGATTCGTAATGATTAAACTGATTAAATTTTGTTTTATTCAACATTTATATATATATTTGATTCGGGAATTCTTAACTCAAAATATCTCCTGAGTGAGAGAGTTAGAAAGAAGAGAGTTTGAGAGGAAGAGAAGAAGTTCATCAAGGAAGAGGATTGGGAAAATTGAGAGGGTTGTAGAGATTTGAGCTCAAGGTAAGTTTAATCCATCTACAATAATCCCTTATTTGGACTTGAATAAGGTTTTCTTTATGTTTATATGGTTAGGGTTTGTAAATGAAGCCATGTGAATAATAATTGACTAGTTGTAAAGATGTTGTATCATTTTGAGCTTTATGGAGATGAATTACATTCCATTCTTTCATTTTGCATGCTTGAACTTGTTTATGTACCTAGATGGTAGATATTTGGGAGCTAAATATGGTTAGAAACTCAAAGTGGTTAATTTGTATTTATGAGTTTGAAGCTTTTATGGATCAAATTGAGGTTGTGAACCATGTTTATGGTGTTGTTATATCCTAAAAATTGCATTGTTGCTTCTATTTTTCTACTCTTCAATGTGTTGGCTTTGTTGAAAATGGGTCTTGGTTCGGACTGCAAAATAGGGAAGAACCGCCGCACGTGCAGGAAGCACTGCCGCATGTGCGGGGCTCACAGCCGCACATGTGGAAAACAGGGGAACTCTAGGCTTGGCTACTGAAATAAAAGCACGTGCGGGGAAGGATTACCGCACGTGCGGCCCACCTTCTCGCACGTGCGGAGGGGGACTGCCACACGTGCGGCCCATGCCGAAAAATTCCGTCTGCTCCATTTTCCTTGTTTGACCCTCTGATATTACTAAAATCAGTGTTTGATGCTTTTAAAATGGTTATAAATTCATTAGAAGCGAACGAATCCGATATTGTTTAAAAAGGAAACTGAACTAATGTCTGAACTGTATGTGTGCACGTGCGGCCCATGCCGAAAAATTCCATCTGCTCCGTTTTCCTTGTTTGACACTCTGATATTACTAAAATCTGTGTTTGATGCTTTTAAAATGGTTGTAAATTCATTAGAAGCGAACGAATCCGATATTGTTTAAAAAGGAAACTGAACTAATGTCTGAACTGTATGTGTGTGTAGGTCATATACAGGAGGGGACTATTGCTCCACCACAGCACAGTGAGTAATAGTACTGTAGTAGTACATTTGCTTATTGTTAATAATTATTATTATTAACGCTTTGTTATTCGCAAGTTAACTATGCTAACCTTTATGAACGATTGGAAAATCTGTGTACATCTGTACAACTCTGGAATTATTCTGCTTTGTTGGTATCTGGGCCAGAGGCCGATCTGTAAAGTCTGTTAGGCCTGAGACCGTTCTGTATGTTACTGGGCTTGAATCCACTCTGTATAAAGATTGGGCCCAAGGCCGTTCTGAAAATATTTACAGAATAAGATAATCATATGTTCTCTGCACTTATATACATTATAATTCAAGTTTATTCAGTGAATTGCTTAAGTACTATTATTCACTGAGCCTTACTCACTTCGTGTTATGTATATCTCTGTAGGTAATCAACCTGGAGGTCAGTCTTAACCCATTATGCCCATTTCTCTTTTGTCAACTTCAATGCGTCCAAGCACTTAGATGAAGCTCATTCATTTTGTGGAATTCTTGCTAAGCTTTTAGCTTTGTGCTCTAAGTCTTCTGTCTAATGTCATGAAATGTGTATAACCTTCTTTTACCAATGCTTTTGCTACAAGCCCAATCATGGGGCCGGGTCTGTATATATGTATGTACATAACTGTTTCTCATATGTATGTCCCTATATGTTTGTCTACCTGATGCAATGTTTGTGATCCTGGCATAATAGTGATAGCTCAATGGATACTATTTATGTTGATAATTGCTTCCATTCAGGCCCCATATGTTATGCAAATCGAATTTTGTGTCCGTTTCCGAATTGGTCATGCCCAAACATTTAGGAGCAAGTTTGGGGTGTGACAATTAATGCAGGATATATACATATATATTTCAAAATTCTTGGAAGGATCCAAGCTAAAGTCCTACAGCAATGCTCATTTTGTCTTTTGCAATCTTTGTTTGTTGTTTACGTTTTTAATGTTGTCACAGTCCTTCATTCCCTCATACTATCCTGTGTTTGTACCACAGGATAGTATTGATTGTTTACTGGTTACTCTCTTCTTTTTTCTTTTCCATTTTTTTTTTTTTTTTTTTTTTTTTTTTTGTTGTGTGTGGCTCCATTTAGAAAAATCAAAGGTGAATCCTTCGTTGGATGTAAAGAAGGAAGCTTCCAAGGATGAAGGATCTAGTCAAATTGCAGCACCCACTTTCACATTTCGTGAATTGGCAGCTGCAACCAAGAATTTCAGGGCCGATTATCTTTTGGGTAAAGGCGGCTTTGGCAGAGTATATAAAGGGCAATTAGAGAGTACCAGTCAGGTTTGCTAAGTTCATCAGTTTTCACAAATTTTAATGAAATTATGATTTCTAAATGGCTAGTATGAAACTTATTTTACAGTTGGTCTTTGTTGTGCTGAAATATGTAGACTTTTCTCTTTTACCATGAGATTCCTTTTTAGATTTTTTAGGCATTAGGATATATAATGTGTTTTAGTTACGTACAAATTGATTGTGAATGCTATAAATAAGTTTTTTGTGAAATCTGAACCGTTATATTTTGTTTCATTGAAGATAACACTTGCTTGAATGGAATATACACTTGTATGGAAAAATCAATAAATTTGTTGAAGAGGGCATTTGTTTGTTCAGTTCCCAATAACTACACCTTCTCTCAAGCTTTTCCCTTTTAAGCTTTTGAAATGAGAAGAAACAATGCAAATTGTTTGCCTCATTTGAGGATTTCATTATTACAGGAAGAGATTTTGAAGTTGTTGGTGACCATTTGTGGTGATATGAGGTTCGAGACAAGCACAGTTTTCTTCTTAAAATATTTTTTCATAAATTACTTTAGAAACAATAAGATGAATAAAATAGAAAACTCTTGTAGACATAGGCTTGATATTTTTGGGAAAATAACTGTTTTTCAGCCTCTTCAGACATGAGAGTAAGGTTGCACAAATCTTGCTATTGCTAGTTTTAGGAGTCTCATGCACTGAGTTGTCCTTTTAAGTTATTTATCTGTTGTTGTCTTTTGAATGGGCAAACTAGTAATCGAATTCTATCTAATGACAAAATTTATACTTTGTAGTGACATTGTGCCATAGGATTGTCTAGTTTTACTCTTTATTGATTTTTGAAAAAGACAAAACCCTTGTCAAACAGTTTTTTTTTTTTCTTTTTCTTTCTCCACCCCCCCCTCCTTTCTTGGGCAGGTTACTCATGAAACATGTAACATATCAAATAACACACTTATAACTGTTAGGGGGTGGATGAACCGAACCCCGTTTCAAACTTGGCTTGAATAGACATTTGAAAATTACTTATTCTATTAAGGTCATTCATTTTTTTCAACATTTGGTGGTCTTGTTTCCCTCTTTACGGGCTATTGATATTTTCACTGCTATGATTCGTTGTATTTTTGGTACTAAGAATTGGAACTTTCACCCTACACAGTAAGTTTGTGGTAATATAAGTGTATCTTATATATTTATTGCATGTCATATATACAAATAAATAATTATTGTGTCATATAAATGTATGTTTAAGTTAAATATAATAATTTCTAAGTTTGGAGGATGAGAATAAGTAGAAATGTATGTTGTTTTGTTTTATTATTGGATTCCAAGCTATTTTATTCAACGTTGTAATGTGTTTCATGTGTCTTAAGTGTTGGAAGTGTCCAATGGGTTACCTTCTTAGAAGTGTATGTGCTTCTTAGTAATACCTGACCCTTCTATTTTGTTTGTGCAGATTGTGGCTATCAAGCAACTTGATCGTAATGGATTGCAAGGAAACAGAGAATTCTCTGTTGAATTATGGATGTTAAGCCAACTTCACCACCCAAACTTGGTTAACTTGATTGGATATTGTGTTGACGGAGATCACAGGCTTTTGGTTTATGAATTCATGCCATTAGGATCATTAGAAGACCATCTACATGGTAAATACAATAACAGACTCAATCATTTAATGTCCAAAAAATTGCTTCTTGGCATGTGGCATCAGAGGTGTGCCTTGTTTATATCTAGCACACAAGTTAAAAGTTCAAAAGTTGAAAGAAGTTTTCACAGCCTAAAAGAAAAGGAAAATGGTGTACAGATCAAGATTATTTTATCCTATTTTAGTGCTTGTTTTAAATAGTTTTACCATAATACTTATAGAGCAATTGTTTCATATTTACTTTTGAATAATTTTCAAGAAACTTTTTGCATAGATTGCCCCCACCAAAAAACAAAAGAAATGAAAAGAATAATTTGATAATGATGTTTTCAACTATCAATGTGCTAAGTAGCTCCAAATTGGTGGAGCTATCCAGGTCAGTACTACCTATGCTGCCACTCTTCACTGCCAAATGGCCTACTGAGTGCAGAATCATGCTTTCAATCTAGCTCTTCCCACAAATCCGGGTTACGCACCACTCGAGTATTAATTCTCCAGAACACCCATCTTGTATCTATCTCCCAAAGCAGATCCCCAGATGTGAGCTCCTCAAGCTTCTTCTGATTCTTGGGCCACAAACTTAAAAAAAAAAAAAACTCATCATATTCCCCGACCAATCCAGTCCATCAATCCCACGTTTACTCGAAAACAAGATGGTTTTGTAGAAATTTCTTGCTAATTAAGGTACCATTTGTCACTATCTCAGTATCTCATGTGAGAATCGCCACCTTATGTTGCTTAGGTTTTGATGCTTGTAGTCAGCTCAAGCTATCCATACCTATAAACAAGTGTCATTGTCCTGACACTGTATGTCGTGCATTTAGTGGAGTCCTTCTAACACAACTAGAGTGCTACATACTTCCTTTGTTATTTGCTGCTTGTTATTTTGAGGTACTTTTAATGTGACCTGTATTATAAACTACTAAGTTTTGTCAATTGTCATAATCATGTATATCCAGATCTTACACCTGATAAAAGAAGACTTGACTGGAATACAAGAATGAAAATAGCTGCTGGTGCTGCAAAGGGCTTGGAGTATTTGCATGACACAGCGAACTCCCCTGTCATATACCGGGATTTAAAATGCTCAAATATCTTGCTTGATGAAGTGTATCATCCCAAGCTTTCTGATTTTGGCTTGGCCAAGTTGGGTCCCGTTGGGGATAAGTCCCATGTATCCACTAGAGTTATGGGAACCTATGGATATTGTGCTCCAGAATATGCAATGACAGGTCAGCTGACATTTAAATCAGATATTTATAGCTTTGGGGTAGTTCTTCTTGAAATCATCACTGGGAGGAAAGCAATCGACAATTCAAGAGCTGCTGGGGAGAAAAATCTGGTTGCATGGGTAAGGGACCCTACCCTACTGCATTATCTTTTTATGTACTTTTGTTGCTGAAGGCAACTTTATTTGCCTGTCCATCTTTAACTATATGGTTGCTCCAAGCCACGTGAAAGCATTGATAAGGGTCTGCATATCATTAAATCTATTGAATTTCTCAGCAGATCTTTGGTTTACCTCATGGCATGTGTATAGATTAAGTGATCTTGGTGACCAGTTTATTTGGTTACAATACCGCTTCCTAGCGATGCACATATATTTGTCTTATCAATTACAGTTGTTGATCAGAACTGAAATTTTCATTTAGAAAAGTAACCCCTCTGTCTCTCTCTCTCAAACTACCCAAATGCTGCTGCATCGGTGCTTGGGTACCCCATATTAACCTTTTTTGTTACAAGGACTCTTTACCTCCATCACCTGTGTTAACATGACAACATAAGGGTATGGGTAGCCTAGAACTGATAGAAATGTGAGGAGAATCAAAAACCTCAACACATCCACTGCTGAACCTGACAGTTACCTGAGTTCAAGTTAGGGCATCTCCAATGGGCTTAGTGTCAGAATGGAAACAGTTAACGAATCATACATTTTCTTTTACTCGCCAATGGGTTCGGTACCTTTGTTGTTTAGTGTATTTAGTAAAGTGTTGTCTAAATGTGGAGACACAGTTAGTTCAGATAGAGACCTGAGAGCCTGCAATTGAATGTGCGGTGGTGGGACCACTGTACTTTTATTTATTTTTTAGGTGGACCTCACTCTTACATAACACACTTTAATTACACCATTGGAGTACCTATGCACTCTCTAACCTAAAAAAACACTTACTACACTTTATCCTTTTTGTCATATAGTACACTTAAACACAATTTTAGCTATCTAATTGAAGATGCTCTTAATTAACAGTCCAATCAGATGTGTGGTCTGGAACTGTCATATAATCTTATCATGTAAACTTCGAATAGATTCCCTCCATTGACATTAGATTCTCCAAGGCTAATCCTAATTCTGATCCTTTTTAGCTGCTATGTAGCCTAAACATTCTATGGATATCAACCATTAATAACATAGCTGTTTGTGTCTCTAAAATCGTAGTTTAACAACACCTTACAAAAGTAGTTCTTTTATAAACGGTTTTAACTTCTATGTGATGCAGGCACGGCCCTTGTTCAAAGACAAAAGTAAATTCTCACAGATGGCTGACCCATCACTCCAAGGCCAATACCCAATGAGGGATTTGTATCAAGCTCTTGTTGTTGCTAGACTGTGCGTTCATGAGCAGGCAAACATGCGTCCCCTTGTAGCAGATGTTGTTACTGCTCTAAACTATCTTGCTTCCAAAAACTATTACCCTCAAACCCAGCTGGTCCAAAGCACTCACTCGGGCTCTTCCATTCCTAGAACTTGAAGAGAACAGCAATGGCGGTGGTAGTGGATAAGAGAGATCAAACTAGAAGACCGACATTTTGAAGTATGAGATGTCTTATTAGGATGGATATATATATATTTTTTTGTGATCTAGTGGTCAGGACTCAGTAGGATTAGAAATTAGTTATTTTACCATTGATGACTGCACAACAATGGTTGCCAGTTATTGAATTTTGCTTCACTCCATATTATAGATTTTCTTAGTTCACTCAGTATTCGTTGCCACTTTTGTTTATATATTTTGCTATATTTTGTTGTTGCTTTTTCCATTTCTCTCACCTTTTCCTTTTCTTTTTCTTTCTTTCTTTTTTTTTTTTTAATTCTTTTTATTGTATAATTGAGCTTGGGGGTTCTTGAATCTAAATGCCTTATATATAGAAAAATAACATTCATATTGCTTTAAGGTTGTGCTTAGATCTTGAATTTGTGCAGATACTTATAAAAAACAAAAACAAACAAAAAAAACATTTTGTCTATTTTTCTTTTCGATGAGTTATGCTGCAAACCAAATTTGAATGCATTTTCAATGCACTTTTCACATATTTCAAAACACTTTTTACACATTTCAATACACATTTTATACATTTAAAACAATAACAGCCATTAGGATTATTTTTAGCATTTTTCATATATATATATAAACTGTCATGACCCAAACCCTCTCGCAGAAGTTTAGATCATAACCGGTCAATAATCACTTGATTACCTACGGCCTCATACAAAAATATAGAATAATTATAATAATGAGGCCATAAACAAAAGCATATAACTATGATGAAAGTCCATTGAGCTGTGCTAATATGATCAAAAATATACTTCGCTTCTATCATAGCACATTCACATATCTATATATCCATTTAAAATTTATGTACAATAGAAAACTCCAAACTTATAGTTTACATATCCCAAACCATTATAGCAAAATAAAATAAAAGTCATAACATGATATGAGCCAAAAGACAACAAGACAAAAGCTCCATCTTGGAGACTCAGTCACTCGAGTTCACAAAAACAATTCCTGGAACAGACTCTAAGGTTGCGCTCCATGCTGGTCATCAATATGTTGATCACCTACATATATATACATAATATAGAGTGAGCGAAGCTCAATGAGTAATAATACAGTAAAGAGGTTTAAATGAATGAGCCCATTATCAAAGTAAGTATAACATCATAATTTCGCAACTTTTTCGTGATCATAATTACTTAACGACCTCAGGTCCATTGATATTACTGAACAGCCTCAGGCCCAACATTTATCGGAACGGCCTCAGGCCCACAGATAGTACAGAACAGCCTCGGGCCCAAACATATGAACACATATCATGGAATGGCCTCGGGCCCACACATTAACAGCTATTCGGAACGACTTCAGGTCCAATAATATATTATCATAGTTTTATCACATGTACATGAAACAATTCCACACACACACACATGCATATGAAATGCCCTAATTTCTTTTCTAGGACATCCTATAGCTCATTTGGACGCGTGTGTGCGGTATAACTCGTGCTTTGATACTACTCTGTCACGACCCAAACCTGCCCCGATAGGTTTAGCATTGTAACTGGCCACTCTCTCTCTACAAATACACCAAGCTCTACCCATTTCTCTACCTTAATCCCTTTATTAAAAAGGTAGAGCTCACCTAGAGCTTCATTTTCATCTGAACAGAGTTGGGTTTTAGCTTCATTCGAGTTTCATCCATGCTTTTCTCATCTTCTAACTTTGAGGTAGGGATTCTCTATACTCTTTTATGATTTTTAACTTAGCTATCTGTTTTTATAAAAAAAAATCTTGCAATTTTGGAAAATTTTGAACAAATTTAGGGTTTTGGTTTAAAATCAAAAGAGAGGTTTTCAAATGGTTGTACAAAAAATAGTTGTGGGAGTGGAAATGAGGTTGAGTGGTGATAAATTTGTCGATTTCGATGCTTGGATTGGATTTTGGAAGAAAAAAGGTTTTGACCTAAATGTTTCAAATATTGATTTTGTAAAAATAAATGGAATTAATGTTGGGAATATGAAATTGGATGGATATTGATATAGATGGTGGGATTTGATATGTATTATCACTCACCCTGAAGTTTGGAAAGTTTATCTATATTGGAGATTTTATATATCTGTTTAGAAATATCTGTTTTAGGCTATCAGTAGAGGATAGCTATAATTGTTGTAGAAATTGCATGAGAATTAAGTAAATTGAAACTAATTTCTCATCTTTGTTCATTGAACATTGTTGCTCATTTAATACATTGCATATGTATATGAAATTGAGAAAATGGGTGAATGTTGGAAAGAAGTGTGTATCACCAAACTAAGTTGGCTTGTGTATCCAGGGTAAAAGTCTTGAAAAACGCGCATATACATGAGTGCTGATTCTCGCGGACGAAATATCCATAAAATAGCAATAGTAGTGCTTGTATAGACTATGTTTACATGGGTGTCGTTTGACAGTTTCCCACGAACGAAATATCCATGAAAGGTTGTACTGGTTTAAGGATTCTTCATTGTTTCTAATGGTAAAGGATATGAGTTGAGAATTGTGATATAAATTGAGCGTCGCATGATTTTGAAAAAGAAATGTAAACCATTTTGACATGAGCATTGCATATGCATTTCGCTCTTATATCTTTATTAAGATTTATATATTGTGTTGGATTATTTCTACTGGGTTTTGGCTCACCCTATATGGGAAAACATTTTCAGGTGTTGGTGAAATGCCTCCACCAAGGACTTAGCTTGGGAGGACTGTAGAGCTGAAGGTTCAGTTTTGTTATTTTGTATTTAATGTTTGTACAAGTCTAGGACTTTATATGTATTGAGCTTATGACTCACTTTTGATGTAACCAAGCATTATCTTGGAAAGTTGTAGCCTTCAGGGCATTTTCATTATCTGTTTAACTTCTACTTCCTATTTTTGTTATTGATACATGTTATAAATTTAGGGTTAGGACTTATGAATGTATATTAGCATGTGCAGCCTCTTTTGTACAACTAAATTTCATGAAATGGAACGATATCGTACTCTGATTTATGTTGTTATTTAATTATTATTATGGTTGGTTTATTATAATTATTTCGGGGCGTTATAGAGAGAGTTGCTATATTTTCTAGAGAGAGAGAGAGAAGGAAGTAGTGGAATGATGAAAGTGGGCAGAAGTGGTGAGAGAATGGAGAAGAGATGGGTAAAAGTGGTGAGAGAAAAGAGGAGAGATGAGCAGGAAATATATTTTAGACCAAACAAATCTGACCATCAATTTTGATTAGGATTCATTTTAGCCATTAAAACAAAATATATCTCTGATACATTTTGAGATATTTTCAAAAACAGTCCTACTTTATTATATATATATATATATATATATATTGTGAGAGAAAATTAGGGGGAAAAAAAGTTGCAAAACGTTTTGTTGAACAAGTTTGGCAGCCTTTTGTCATTAAAAAGTTTAACTAAATAACGAAAGAGATTATTTTGTACAATTTATTAGAATTGTTTATAATTTTAAATTTTTTTTGTCAACTCTTCTATTTTTGATGAGCAATACAAATAAAACTTAAAAAAACTAAAATTTAATAATTGAAAATTGGGGAAAAATATGCTTATTTTTTTCATTTTAATTATTCATTCTCAACTTAGGCTTCAACTATACATTTTAGTCAAAAAATTAAAAAATTAAAAAATTACTATATGTTGTGATATCATTCTCTCTATTTTTTTACACATCTTTTCGTAAAAAATTAAAAAGTTATTAAAATAGCATGTTCTCAAATGAGGCCTTATTATAAGTTGTAGTACCAAGGAAAGAAGATGAAAATAAGGTTATAAATTTTTCAGGCCGCCTTTTAGGTTTTTTTTTTGTGTGACTATTTTAGCCTGGTTAAAAAAGTTATGTTTGGAATAAATTTTTGACTTTTTTTTGTAATTGATTTGATGATTGTGAGAGAAAAAATGAAATGATTATGGTTTATATGCGACATTTTGTCTTATTAACTAAATTAGCCTATTTTGTCTCTTTCTTTTTTTTTTGTTACTAATTTAGCCACTTTAGCCTATTCCAAACAACATTGCTTGTTTGAGAATTGATTACTTTAATTATTATTTTTTTTTAAATATAAAAAATATAAAAAATGGCATGACAATTTATAATAATTTTTTAATTTTTATTGTAGAGACCCTAATTTTTGTAATTACCATAAATCCCTAACCTTGAGTTTATTTCAATAAAGCCCTTGAATTTTCACTTAATTGTATTTTAAAACCTAGAATCGGGAAGCATCGCGAATTAATTCGAGTAAACCCTAATCGATCCCGTAGATTAATAATCATGTTTAAAACCCTATTATTAATTATTAGACCCGATAATTATAGATTAATCACTTTAAAAATCTTAACTCCTCGTAATGTCATTTTCGCTCAGTTTCTCGCCTTTGTTTTCGCTTTTAATTTAACCGGACCCGAATGTATTATTTTAACTATTTTCTAATGTTAGTATATTAATTATAAATATCAAGGTTTCATGAATTTAGACTTGGTCCCTATATACTTCTATTTTATTTCATTCCAAACCTTAATGGTAATATTTTCTTAATTAATTGACTTATGCCTATTATTTTATATTTATAAATACAAATATCTTATATATATATATATATATATATTTCTTGGAACCCAAGTAGTTGACCATGTGATGGATGAAAGGGCCTTGATGGCAACTTTGACAAATTACACTTATAGAACTTGGCCCCTAAGAAACTTCACAATCCTTCTCTATATATATATGCACACTTCTTTCCTTTCATTTTACACATTTTCAGCCATGCACTAGAGGAGTGAGAGAGAGTGATCTTGGAAAAAAAAAAAAAAGAGAGGGAGAGAGAGAAAGAGAGAAAAGAAGAAGAAAAAGAAGAATTTTGTTGAGTCTTGTACAACAAAGGTAAACATACATCACATATTCTCTCAAGTTCTTTTACCACTTGTTTTTCCCCTCCTAATACATGCTATTCGTATATATATGTTGTAACTCTTGTATAAATGTGTATTAATCAATAAATGGTATGCTTTTCTTTTGTTCTTAAATTTCCAACAGCAAATCTTTTCCATCTCTTGAATTTATTTTCCTATCCTATTTTTATGGTGTAATATTTGGTATGTCTAGAGAGTATGTGATAATTTTGATAGGACCTAAGGATGTATTTTTATAACCTAAACAAATTTTCTAAGTTTGTTACTCACAGAACCAGAAAAACAATCAACTTTCTCTATTTTTATAAAATTTCAGAAAAATAATCTTTAGTCCACTTTTATGTCAAAATCTAAATCTTGGTGTTATATTTTAACTAAAATTTGTTTGAACTCAAGAGAGTAAGGGGTTTGAGAGAAAAACCGATTTGAGTAATGGTCAACGAATCTGGACAGATCTTGGTAATTCTGAATTATCTTAAATTCTAAAATACCTATCCTACTTTCGTAAATTGAGCTTGGAACTAGATTCATTTATCTAAAAACTCACATGAGGCCAGGTACTTAGGGCCAATAAAAGTATTTTTTTCATAATTATTTTCAAATCTAGAAATCTGTGTTAATATGCTCTTATTTGGTTTGCAACTCTTATATTTTATGTTTCTTGAATGTCTAAGTCTTGATATGTAATCTATGATAAATTGTAAATTTGCTTTATCATGAATAAATTACTTGTTGTTTAGTTTGGATTCGTTATTATATTGACCATGCTTTGCTCTAACTGAGAATATAATGCACTTAATAAAGGGGAAATCAGATGGGATTGTAATGGGTTGCGATCATTGTATTGAATTTTATGAGATAATGAACGATGGATTCAAGAGTATGATATAGTGGAATGTATTCCATTCTTATGAAGTCTTGCGCAAGTGTATTTTCGAACCCTAACATAGCACGAGAGGTATTCTGGCTGCTTAATGGAAATGAGAGGCATAAGGGTAGCAGTAAGGGTCTCACACAGGGAGAGTATCCCTAGAAGCCTGTTCCCTTGGGCAGATCGTGATGTCACCACTCGGGTATGTAACCTAGGTGCGTAGACATCATTGGTAATTATGCGGTAAACGACACACTAGTGGTTATGCGGCAAACGACGCATTGGTATTGTATTAGCCAAGGGGGAGTCAGAATTGCCTGTGGCCAGTGTTAGTGGTTGGGTAGGAACGACATTCCGTGGGGAGTTGCCTAGAACTAACTAAAATTGACTATTATTCATGATAACTGAAACTTAATTATAACCTCTGCTTAATTATTGCTTTCGCTGTATGTTATGATCGTGTCGTTATGTTACTTGCGTATTTGGAATGGGAAAAGGGTTGAGGTGTGTGTGTTTACTGGACATTCCAAGCTCATGGCGTTTTATGCTAGGTGAAGGTGAGTTTTACACTGAGAACAGAATCTCTAAAAGCTTTGCGGAACCATGGCTGCCTTAGAGATTAGATTGTATATTTCCTGTATTTGGGATAATTTTTTTGTATCAAGGAACTGATCTGTATTTAAAGACTTGAAGAATTTTATCTGTAACTATTATTAATTTTTTTTAAGTGTAATTATTTGTATTTTGTGCTAAAAAATGATGTGTATCCGCTAGTTAAACCCAGGTGTATCGTAGTATTATATTATCAAAATTTGGGGCGTCACATTTATTGTTTTAGAACAATTCCATCGGTGAATAGGTAAAATTTATAGCTAAAGTTATAATTTAACAATGAACAGTGTGAAAAAATTATAGAATAACCATGTTGCTTCAATGATAAAATTGCTATTTTTTAACTTAACCAACACTGGACCAACATCAACTGAACAACCTCTTGGATGATCGGGTTTGCAAAATTCTATTAGTTGAGTTCTTAAATATTTTGAAATTTTGATTGAGGGAGGGAATAAGAAGAAGATGAATAGTATTTTTAGACAATAATATTAGGGTTAATTACACTAATAGTCCCTATAGTTTGGGACTTGTGTCACTTTGGTCCCTGACTTTTCAATTGTGACATATTTGACCCCGAAGTTTGAATCTTGTTCCAAATAAGGACAATTGAAAATATTATTAGATTTTTCAAGGGTAAAATCGTTAATTTGATAAAATATAAACTAATTTGACAAAAATAAATGTCAAAAAAATATTTTAAATTTTTTAAAAATTATTTTTATCCACCAATGATAAAATTATGTAAAATTAATAAAAATTACATGATTAATTTTTTTAAATTAATTTTACATAATCATCATCCAAACACATAATATAAATTAATTTGGTAAAAATAAATAAATAAATGTCTAAAAGATTTATCAATTTTACATAATTTTATTTTTAGTAGGTAGAAATAATTTTTAAAAATTCAAAATATTTGTTTGACATTTATTTTTGTCAAATTAGTTTATATTTTATCAAATTGACAATTTTACCCTTGAAAAATCTAATTATATATTCAATTGTCCTTATTTGGAACAAGATTCAAAATTCAGGGTCAAATGTGTCACAATTGAAAAGTCAGGGACCAAAGTGACACAAGTCCCAAACTATAGGGACTATTTGTGTAATTTGCCCATAATATTATGATAGCAACTTGTTGGCTTATTTTTCCTACGAAGGAAAATATCATAAATGCGAGTGTGTCAGTAAGGATTAAAAAATCCTTATAGATTAAATTCAAGTCAATTATTAAGCGATTGTGTTAATAGTTCTTTTGCCTCAATGAAGAAGACTTCAAATTGTTAAGCGTAGAGAAAAGAAAAATTAAAAGAAGAAAGAAGGAGACGGAGAAATATGATTAAGTGAACAATCGGGGTGATTAAGTGAATAATCAAACTAACCATTAATTTACATATATTCTTATACTTTGAAAAGGAAGTGCATAAAATTAACCTCTACTCCTATACTTCGAAAATGAAGTGCATAAAATAAAGTGTAAGAAATATAAATGACAAGAAAAATAGAAATTAATTATTTTTTATTTGAGTTCTAAATCACTTTACAATATAATCATGAATGGCCTTTTATAAGCAAACATTTGTAAGAAAAAAATTACTTAATAGCTACCATATTCTTCCATCTTTCATACTTCACATTTCATGATCTTCCACTTCATCTTCATGTCTCCATAACTTGTTTTAACCTCTAAATCATGTTTCATGTTCTTCACTTTGTCCTTCATTATATTTGTAAATATGTTTAATACTTTATAACTTTTCATAACATCTAAATGAGTAAGAGAATGTCACACGTCTTATAAATAAAAATTATTTATTTATAATGCCAACACAACTTTAATTATAAATAAAACTTAAGTCAAATTTGTTTGGGATGATCTAAATAAGTGCACTTTTTGACTTTTTATGAAATATAGGTTGGATTTGGGTTGGATTTGAAGTGATGTATTAGAGAGGTGATGTGACTTAAATAAGATGATGGGACTTAAATAAGATAGTGATTTTTTGACTTTTTATCTTTTTTCAAGCATGCCAAACTTGACTTTAATATAAAATATAACAAAAATATAATTTAAAACACTAATAGCTCACCGTTAAAGATGCAAAAGTGTAAACTTGTTAGCGACTTTACAAACAAGACCACGAATTAACCGTGGGCAACAAATGTTGAACTTTTCAAGCGTAGGGCACCATCAATAAAGCATGTAGGTACAAGACATTAAAACGTATCTGGTGACACGAAGACCCTCCACGTCTCTGCATCTGCTGCACGCCAACGACAAATACCGAGTACACTGTCGGCTGGATACTATTTACGCAAATGAAAAATGATTAACCCACTCTCACTATCACTCGCATCTCATCTCATATCTCTTCTGCTAACCTAAGCCTCCCCAACAACCCCCTTTCGCTAACCTAAGCCCCGTGCATTTTTACATCATGCAATCCCTCAAACTCTCTATGCTCTCCTCTGTTTACGCCTTGCCCTATAAATGGGCGCGCACAATAACCACCGCCACCCCTACTCCAATCCCCACCACCACCACCACCACTAGCTCCGCCGCCGTCACCAGAGCCAGAATACAGGACCGATCGGTGGTTCTGAATAGCAGCCATCAAGGGATAATACAGGCGGCGTGGAGGATAAAGCCGTGCGCACCCCTCATCCTCCCGGCGCACGATAAGGCCCCGTATAGGAAGTTAGGGTTTCGTGGTCAGAATTCGTTTCATTCTTCCGAAGACAGAGGAGGAGTAGGGTCTGGTGGTGTAATGACTGACATGGGTTCAGAGAATAAAGGTGATCAATGGCCGCCGGAGGAGAACCACAACCACTACCACCACCGCCAACCACCACCACAAGAGTCCGCAAAATTGCTCACATTGCCCACTGTCTTGACCATTAGCCGTGTCGCCGCCGTTCCGCTTCTCGTTGGCAGTACGTTCCTTCATTTTGATCTGTTTGATTCCCTTGAAAGATTGATTTGATGTGGACGGGTGATTGAAGAAAGCTAATAAATTCGTGTAAAGTTCCAATTTTTGGTCATGATTATGATTAATTCAGATGTTTTTTTTTTGCTCTCCTAAATTCTGGTGGTAATGCCTAGATTTCTTTCTTTATTTATTTTCTGTGAAATTGATGGACCTGAATTTGGAGACACACACAACAACAACGGAGGTTATAAGCAAGTAATCGGAATAAAACTTTTGAATTTTTTGACACATTTGATTTTTAGGGGATCTTTATGTTGGTGGTGGGTTGAACAGTTTTCCCCTTTAATATTTAGATTTCAAGTTTATAATCGTGAACATTATGTAGCTGAAGTTGATAGACGTAATGTTGGTCTAGTTGGTTTGAACATATGTGTCGATGATGCGTCTATCTCCTCCTATAATTCTTTCTGGTTCTGTTCAAAGACTTGAAATGTTAACTTCGTCGCTGGGGTGGAACTGTGTGGCTGTGCTACATCTAGGGGGAAGATTGCTGATGTTGACTCACAGCCCACAGAAGATGTGTTTAATGTAAATTTGTTAGATCATGAGTAAATTCTTATTACTGTTTTACTTTGAGCCACAAGATTCTATTATTTGTAGCCAATCTAGGTTGCAAGCTTTCTTGTGCAAGTAGATTCCCCCCTCCCTCATCAGTGCAATTGATGCATAGTTGCATCTACCCTGCATTGATTCTGACCTAGGTTCCTTAAAAATATATTATTCATTAATATCTAATCTCTGGAGCATGGGTGGGTACTTCAACAAGCATGTTGCATGGTACTTATGGATACATATTGGGTACAAGAAACACGTACCCAAATTTTTTCTTTTTTGTTTTTGTTGTACCCCTATTTTCTTTTATACAGAGGTAATGAAGTTAGTTTCATTGATTTTTTTTATTAGCATGATTAAAAATTAAGTTTGGTTTATAAGTTGTTTAATCTAATGACATTTAATATTCAAATTGACTTTTATTCTAATGATAGTTTCAACTACCCCTGGGCTCATTTCTAAAGGTAAAGGTGAAATGGTTAAAGGAAGGGGATATCAATTCAATTTTTATTTTTTTTTAATATTTTTTTTAGGGTTGTAGATGGGAAAAGAAAGAAGAAGTTTATCAAAAAATTGGAAGTGAGCCCCAGGTATAGTTGAGGAAAGGGAGGACTAGATAGCTAATAGAATTTTTTATTTTTATTCTAAGCTTTATTCAAAGGAGGAGATGAGTAGACCGGGGATTGTAGGACTTGAGTGAGAGTCCATTGATCAGGCAAGTGCAAGGTGGTTAGAAAGACCTTTTGATGAAATGGAAATCCAAGAGGCAGTTTTTTATTGTGAAAGAGACAAAGCTCCAGGACCGGATGGTTTCTCCATAGTCGTTTTTCAGGACTGTTGGAAGGTGGTGAAAGGAGATTTGTTGAGAATTTTTACAGAATTTCATAAGTTGGGGGTTGTTATTATGAGTTCAAATGCTACATTTATATGTTTAATTTCTAAGAAAGTGAATGCTGTTAGAATTGGCGATTTTAGGCACATTAATTTGGTTATATCACTTTACAAGATCTTAGAGAAGGTCTTATCGAAAAGGCTAAGGACATCTTTGGGGAATACAGTGTTTATGGTACAAGGGGCTTTCGTAAAAGGAAGACAAATTTTAGATGTGGCCTTGGTGGCAAATGAGGTGGTGGAAGAATATAGAAGTCTAGAGAAGGAGGGTCTTATTTTCAAGGTTGATTTTGAGAAAGTATATGATCATATGGATTGATAGTTTTTGGATTTTGTGATGGATCGGAAGGGTTTCAGTGTGTGATGGAGATCTTAGATTAAGGGATGTTTGTCAACGTGTAATATGTTGGTGTCAGTTAATGGTAAATCAGGGGACAACTTTAAGGCTTTGCAAGGATTAAGATAGGGGGATCCATTATCCCCTTTTCTTTTTATTTTGGTGGCCGATGTGTTAGGAAGGATGGTTGATAGAACTAGAGAGGTAGGCCTTTTGAGGTACGTTACATGGATTTAAGAGTGTCGGGTGCGGGTATGTATCTAAAGGTCAAACTTGAGAAACCTCTAAATGAGGGATACGAGGGTACGTCTAAAAAGTATCCAAAAGTTAGACACGGGTACGTGGATACTGCTAAACATGAATATGTCAAAAAATATTATGTATTTTTTAGGCATTCTACTAAAATATACATATAAAAATTATTTTAAGCATAAAATAATTTATATTATATATATTTAAAAATAGATGATTTATTTTATGATATAATAATTTATATTATATATGATTTATTTTGTATTATATGATTTATCTTGTTATCTCAGAGAGAGAGAGAGAGAGAGAGAGAGAGAAGTTGGTGAACAGATTGATGTCTTCACCCTTTTGAATGGCGACCAGGTTCTCTCCTTGCTCTCTTCTCTTTTCATTTCTTCTGCTATATCCGTTTAAAAAGAGCCGTATCCCGCATCCGTACCCGTGTTGTGTCGTGTTAACACAGTTACTTCCAAAAATCCAAAGAGGCTGTGTAACGTAGCTTGCAGTATGCACATGATACAATCTTTTTTTCCTCGGGGGATGAGAATCAGATAGTTAATCTTTTTTCATTATTGAGACTTTTTGGAGTAATTTCCGGGCTTAAAGTTAAGGGTTGTTTGGGAAGTGCTAAATAAGGGTTGGTTTGGGATGTCCTAAAAAAGTACACTTTTTGACTTATTGGTGGGTTTGATGTGATGTGTTAGAGAGGTGATGTGATTTAAATAAGATGATGTGACTTAAATAAGATAGTGACTTTTTGACTTTTTGGCTTATTTAGTACATGCCAAACTAGCCCTAAGTATACATTTTGACTTTTCACGAAAATATGTGCAGAAAAGTAGAGAGGTAATGTGACTTCAAAAAAAAAAAAAAAAAGAGGATAAAAAAGTGTGTTGTTTTAGTTCTTCCCAAACAATCACTTAATTTGGAAAAAATAGTGTAGTGAGCATTAATATACAACATAATCAACTTCAGAGATGGGCTTCGCTTGTAGGATGTGGTATTAAGACACTACCTACCATTCAAATACCTAAGACTTTCACTAGGGGGTAATCCTAGAAGTGAATCATTTTGGAATCCAATTGTGGAAAAGATGGACAAGAGGTTGGAAGGGTGGAGCAAGGCTTTACTCTCGCGTGGGGATAGATATATTTTGGTTAAGACAGTTTTGAGCAGTTTTGCCATTTATTTTTTTATCTTTGTTCAAAATTCCAGTGAAGGTGGCAAGGTCATTAGTAAGCTAATGAGGGATTTCCTCTGGAAAGGTAAAGGTAAGGGGAAGAAGGATCACTTGATGAATTGGAAGATAGTTTCATTACCAAAGAGAAGGGGGGGTTTGGCGATTGGTAACATTGTGGCAAGGAACTTGGCTTTACTTGGCAAGTAGTTATGGAGATTTCCAACTGAGAGTGATTCACTATGACATTATGTTATTAGAAGAAAGAATGGGACTAAAGATAATGGTAGGGATTCACAGGTGGTTACGAGGGGTACTTGTTGTGCTCCTTGGAAGTCAATTTCTCACATCTATTCACTTTGGTCTAGTTATCTTTCTGTGAGGGTGGGTAATAGGGAACTTGTTCGATTTTGGGAGGATGTTTGGATGGTCTTCTCTTCCTTTGCCTCAGATTTTCCACATTTATATAAAATGGCTCGGTCTCATAATTGTTTTATTATTTCCATGGCTTGTTCATTTTTGGCTCCAATTTCTTAAAATTTAAATTTTTCTAGGAATCTCAATGATAGGGAGGCTATAGAGTTGACATCTTTGTTATCAAGATTAGATCATTTTTCTTTGGTTCCTCTTTTGGAGGATGAGTGTTTTGGCTCTTCATTCATCGGGTATCTTTTCTTGCAAGTCTTTTTTTGACAAAATCATTGATAATCCTCAAGTTCCTCAATTTCCTTTTTTTAAAAGAATTTGGAAGGCTTGAGGTGTTCATGTGGTCCTTGGTTAACGGAGACATCTTGACAAGTGATATGCTGCAAAAAAGGAGACCTAATTGTTTTCTAAATCCTCAATGGTGCATTATGTGTTGTAAGGATCGTGAATCGTTGGATCATTTATTTTTGTATTGTCCAATTGCTTTGAGCTTATGGCATCGATTGTTTCTTGTGAGGAATGTTATGTGGCTGGCCCCAAAAGGTAGTGGGCATATGCTACTAATCGACTCTCACGCTTTGGGAGGATCAAAGAGAGCCAAAGTGCTTTGGTATTGTGCCATCTTTGCAAATTTTTGGGTTTTATGGTTGTAAAGGAATGTGTGGGTTTTCGAAGATAAAACCTCGGGAGGTGGATTTTTTGTGGAAAAGTTTGTCACTTAACTTCATTTTGGGTTTCAGTGTATACTCTTTTTAGGGGGATTCCATTGTTTTTGTTAGATAGAGATTGGTTGTCGGTAGAGTTTTTGTTGATGTAGTCGTTGTTTGGGTTATGTATTTTTTTCCTTTGTTTTCTTACTTGTAGAGGATACCTTATCCTCATTTTTTCTTTTTGATTAATCAATTAAAATTTTGTTATTGATCCAAAAAAAAAGAAAAAGAAAAAGAAGACATTTAATATTGGTTTAAATGTGAATTGTAAGTTGTATCTTAACCAATTAAATGATATAACTAATTTTTGCATACTCCAAATTAAAATAAATATATATTTTTAACGAACGTACCAAGCCTTACCCATACCCTACTTTTTAAAGATTTGTCATATACTGTACATGTGCTTCATAGTCTAATGTTGCTTCTTCAATTGCTCTTCTTTATAATGACCATGACCCCCATTTGATGAGACTAACATACAGTTCTTGTTTTCAATAGCTTTTTACGTGAATAGTTGGTGGGGAACAACTGCTACAACAAGTATTTTCATTGCTGCAGCAATTACAGATTGGCTTGATGGGTACATCGCTCGGAAGGTATGCATGGCCTTTGCCTGTCAAACTCTAAGAATAATATGCAGGACCTTTTATGTTTATGTTACTTAATAGTTGTACATGCTTTGATGTGTTTCAGATGAGGTTAGGAAGTGCATTTGGTGCATTTTTAGATCCAGTGGCCGATAAGGTACATACTCTATTTTTCGAAATAATTTGTGTTGTAGCCTGTTGGTTTGCCAGGCTGAGTTTATGAAGGTGTTCTGGACTTACAAGATAAATCAAAGATTGTACATCCTTTAGTTTAGGAATCATGTAAGAGCACTTTGTTTGATTATCATGCTTACTGAATGCAGCTTATGGTTGCTGCCACCTTGGTCTTATTGTGTACCAGACCCTTTGAAGTTCCCATGTTTGGACAAGTGCCATGGCTACTGACTGTGCCTGCAATTGCAATAATTGGTAGAGAGGTGAGTACCTATCCTCTACTTGTTTGTTATGGATCTAGAGTAATCATTGCATGTTAAGTTCGGAAGAGGGGACATCTTCATGTCTCTTCTATAATTAGCTCCCTTTCACTTGTTTCTTCTCTTGCTAGCCATTCTGTTATTGTAAATCTCTCTCTCTCTCTCTCTCTCTCTCTCTCTCTCTCTCGTTTTTCTGTTTTTACATACTGATAATTAGAAAACAGGCACACATATTAGTAAAAAATGTATAGTAGTGACATAATTTTTCTGTATTGTGATAATAGGTAAGTTACTTCGCACTGTGGAATTGACTACTTTAGGTTCTATCAAATTTAAGTGTTTCAGATATTAACATAACATAAAAGGGCTGCTGGACTAATTTTTAATTGTTATGTTTTGTGGAATGCATACCAAATTTACCTAGAAAATGTTTTTGTTTTGAAGCCCAAGGTGATTTGACAACTTGCATAACATCTTCATTCAATGTAATCTTCAAATACATTATTTAGGAAGTAAACTCGTTTTAAATAAGCTTGATTTGCTTGGATATAAGATTTTATCATATCATATCTAGGAAAAAAGTGCATCAGAACCTTCCTTTTGGAGATTTACTATTGTCAAGAAAATACCAAACTTTGCCATTCTAAACTTTATAAGCTTGTCTCAAGGCTCACTATCTTCCTTCTTGTTCCGCGAAATTGATGCAATGGCTTCAAAGCTACCAGGTAACATATTTATGGCTATAAGAAGCTAGTAGAATCCATTCTCAAACAAGTACTGGAAGCAAATACTAGATGTAGGTATATTCTATTTTGAAGTAGTTGTTGCTAAAAAATAATGATGAAATAATAACTAACTAGGTTTGGCATGTTTGTGGTAATACGACATGCTTGAGTCCACTTGCCATGTGGAACTTGTACTTTCTCCATTTTAAATTCCCATATGCATACCCAAGAAAAAAAAAAAAAGGTTTCAATTGTTATGCTATTTTATTGAAATTTGGAGTTTCACTAATAATTTTTATTAGAAGATGTTTTAATTTGAGGACTAGCTGGATTTCTTGATTTGCTTGTTGAGGATTGGTGATGAGTTTCTTAAATGATATTTGGTAGAAATGGCTCTCAGCTGGTTCTTGTTTTGTAAAGACAGCTAAAGACTGATGTCCAATGCTCGCTCAAGTCTGTGTTAACTGGCTAAGGTTTGAGTCATTATGACCCATGTGATCCAAGTGGACTTGACCCATGTGTTGTGAAAGGCGCAGCGAGGCGCAGGTGTAGCCCCTGAATCTACCCAAGGCAAGGCGACTTGAAGGAGGTGGACGCCTTATGTGCGACTTGTCCAGGCGAGAAAAGGCCTAGACGCGACTTTTGTTTTTGGTTCTCTGATTGAATCTAATGGTTCAAATCGTGTCTTCAATTTTGCTCCCTTTTTTTTTCCCCCTGCTTTGTTGGGCTGGGTTATTCTTCTTCTTCTTTGTTGTCTGTTGCTGGACTGGTTTTTTTTGTCCTGTCTTTTTTTTTGGCTTCTCTATTTTCTTTTTTGCTTCATACTTTGCTTTTTTTTTTTTTTTTTTTTTTTTCCTGCTTCTCTTCCATGCTTGTCTCTGTGTCTCTATTAGGAAAAAAAATTACGAACTTCTCTTCCATGCTTGTGTCTGTTTTTTTTTTTTTACAATTATGTCTCTGTTTTGAGTCTGTTAGGAAAAAAATTACGAACAATTAATTCATCACATCACACATTACATTACACTGAAATTGTTTTTCATTTATTTGTTATATAGTAGAAAATGACATCTGAAAGTAATAGTTAAGATTTGTATTAGTATTTGTTGGATATTTATGTTTTGGATGCTTGGTTTTTTTTTTTTTTTTTTTTTTCAGTGTGTGTGTGTGTGTTTGTGTGGTGTTGTTATTGTTGAATGTGGATTATTTTATCTTTGAAAATTGGAATTCTATGTAATATGCACTTTCATGGCTCTGAGAATTATTCTTTAATTTGCCTTATTATTATTATTTTTAAATTGTCTTAGTACAAATATGCTATGAATCATTAGTCTATGTTAATTTATTTATTTTTTATTAAGATTGTGTGCTTTGCTTCAATAAAGCCTGCGTCTTGCCTTGCGCCTAGGCCCTAAGAGACCTTTGGCACCTTGGTGCGCCTTGAGCCTTTAAAAACACTGCTCATGCTTGTGTGCACTCATATTGTGATTGCCACCCTTCTAGTGTTCATTAATAGACACTTAAGCAAGTCTGTGTTACCAGGATGGGTTTGGCTCGTGAGCTGGGATCACTTTGGGTGAGCTGAGATCTTCCTTAAACGGCCTCAGGTATATGTGGTTAGTGGGAATTGAACTTGGTGACTATTTCCATATACCAATCTGTTAGCCCTTGACCCTTAATTACACGTAGACTTGGTTGATGTGCTTGAGTTTTACTTTTATTATCTTCCTTAAAAAGTTTTATTACCTGTTATAAGTACACAAAAGTGAAGCACATAAGCAAAAGCAAAAACAGATTTTGTGCACAAGAATACATATTGGCTCATATGATGCGTATCATATGTATATATATGTACACACTAGTAAAAATGTAAGATATACTTGCATGCTTGTTTAGAGAAATGCAAATGTGCACATTTACCAACATACATACATATAAAACTCATAGAACTCTAGGTTGTGCACATGCTTTGGAAGGAACTGAGTCACCCCTAGTCTAAGGGGCAAAAAAATAAGAAAGGTATTGAAGACAATTTAGGACTTGTTTGGCAAGTTGGCTTTTTGGATAAAAAGCCAAAAAGCTATTAAAAAGTCAAATTATACACATTGGTCATTCACGTTTTTCCATACAACTAAAAAAAGTCATTTCCAAACACATTAACTTTTTTTCTTTCGCCAAAAAAGTCAAAAAGTCAAAAAGTTACTATGAAAGCCCAACCCCAAACAAGGCCTTAGTCATCTGATATTACATATTTTCTGTGAGTAAAATCTAGTTAAAATGGATTCGAGGTCATCAAAGAGTGTTCTTAACCCCATAGTGTAAAGAGGATTGAGTAAAAGTAAAAAGGAATGCTTATATGGTGATCAAGAATACTTAATTAAGTTGGTAGCATGGTAGGAAGTAGTGGAGCTGTGATCATTAGAACTCTTACATATTAGATCATATAGTTTGACAGAGCCTATAAGATCATAGCAATCTCTTTCACTTTTCAACCCCAAGGTGTTGGCCTGGTGGCAAGGCATTGGGTCTTGGAAGTATGCTCACTCCAAGGTTCAGGGATCAAAACCTCTTGGGTGCTAAGAATTCCTTGGAGGGCTATCGGATTGGGAGAAAATCCTTAAATTAACTATGGTGCATTTGTGGGAAACTCCTTGCCGAGGGTCCAAGCACTATTGGAGATTAGTCGGGCTTTGATACGGACACCCTGGTGCCAATCAAGAAAACAATCTCTTTCACTTTTCAAGTGACATATACTCTATTATGTGACTTATGTCGATCAATTGTTTGTGTAAATTACACTTTGCACCAAATTCTATTTTGGTCCCTACACATCAAATTGTGACAGTCAACCCCCCCTCCTCTTCTGGTCAAGTGTCAATGTCTCGTTTTTGTTACTTTACTGTATAAGTCTTTAACAGAAGTCAATACTGTGACAAACATATGAATACGAAATGAGGGCAAAGGAGGAAAATCACTCCATTTCCTGCCTATACGCATTTCGTCTCAAAATTTACATCAAATTATGACTGTATTCGGCTAAAACGAAAAACAGATAGTGAACGATTAAGGAGATGAACAAGGATTTTGTAGAAATTGGAATCACGAAACTCTGTTTTTCACGGTAACACAATCTTCTATCTATTTCTCTTCCTTTTAGCTCTGTTTTCTTACCTCTTTGTCCCAATTTTCAGCATATGAACATATATATATATATTGTATTATATAACTCTCATATGCTTATCACATGGACAAAGTGTGTATTGGTGGGAAATGAAGATGATTTTCCTCTCTTGCCCTCATTTCATAGTCGCATGATTGGATTTTGTTAAAGATTTAAATAATGGAGTAACAATAGGGGGACGTTGACACTTGAGATCATAAGTGCAGGAGTTGACTGTCATGATTTCATGTGTAGGGACTATAGTGAGATTTGGTGCAAAGTACAGGGATGCAAAGTGTAATTTCCCTCAATTTTTGCATGAAAGTTACTTTCCCTGCTAGTGTGGTTAGGTCATTTTAGCAGTTGTAGAGGTTGCAGTTGAAAATCAAATCAAGCAAGAAGAATACAACTACTGTGTCACCAATCTAACCTCTTTTTTTTTTTTTTTGCTTTAAAATACTTGTAAACATGTATATATATACACACATTGTATGTGCCTAATTTAAATTGGAATGAAGAAGTTGAAGAGGGGATCAACAAGGAGATCGAGACTATTGGCATGGAGTTGTGTGACGACTGGAGCTGTTTGTGTTGTAGATGTTGCGTTTGTACTGGTTGCATTGAAGGAATCGGGTCCGTTTGTAGTTATCTGAGTTGTTGGATTGGAACCTAGTTTTATTAGATTTTTTTTCTTGGTTGGTGCCTTTTCTTTTGGTTTTGTTCCTGGGAGCTTGTTTCATTTCGTTTTGTGGTCTCCATGTTAATTGTACTCTTTGTTCTTTATCAATCTATTTCGTTTGCTAATAATAAAAATACAAATAAATTACAACAAGAGAAGAAGAGAAAAAAGAAGAGAGATAAGTAAATTGAGAAAATTAACCATAAGGTAATAGGTGAAAAGACGAAATTACCCTTGCTCTGTTAGCTTATTTAACGGAAGTGGACAGATGTTAAGAATTGTTATCAAGTTTCAAGGTTTGACTTTTTACAAACTTACAAGGGTCAAACCCAATTTTTTTTTTTTTTTTTGGGGGGGGGGGGGGTGTGTAAATTCCCTAATTTTTTTTTCTTGTCAATTTTGATTTTTGTTGTTTGTAACACAAATTCTGTCAGTTTGGATGGAATTATTGATGGCAAGGAGGTAAATTGCAAAACGATCAAAACCACATGAGGGTAAAATAGATTTTCCCCTAAATTTTATTTGTTTCTTGTATCTCAGCTCCACTGTCATGGTTGCTTGTGCCTCGGGCTTGCATTGTGCTTCCACTTGAAATGCTTGACTGGGAGGCGACTTGAGGTGGCTGTCTTTGTAGTTCTGAGCACCTTTAGCTGGGGATCCGATGATCCTTGTTCCATTGTCCAGTTGACTAATACATGAGCACCTTTAGCTGTGGATCTGATGATCCTTGTTCCATTGTGCAGTTGTTTAATACGCGAGCACCTTTAGCTGTGGATCTGATGATCCTTGTTCCATTGTCCAGTTGACTAATAGCGGAATTCATTGCTATATATATATATATATATCTGAGTATTTGTATTTAGCTTAAGCTTTTTGGTTCTGAAGCATAAATTGAACATGCGAGTGAAATTCTCTACACAATTAGGTTATCTTCTATTCACAAGCATTTTTTTTCATGTGGCACATTTGTTGTTGCTTCATATTTTTTCTGACTTTATTGGTTAATGCGTGTGTTGGTCTAAAAGCCTTACAAATCAATTTGTGACCTAAATTGCAGATAACTATGTCAGCAGTTAGGGAATGGGCTGCTTCTCAAAATGGTAAACTTTCAGAGGTTTGTGTTCTCTCCAATACCTTTCTACCAACTCCCCTTTCTCTTTTGCGGACAATAATAGCTTTCTAGCTTTGGTTAATGAAACGGTCTTGGAAAAACAATTTCAGGCTGTTGCTGTGAATAATTTGGGGAAGTGGAAAACAGCCACACAAATGACTGCACTAACCATCCTCCTGGCAACCAGAGACAGCAGGTTTAACTCCGGCTCTTCTTTGATAAAGGATAGCCAACTGTTATTTTCTATCCTGGCTAATTTTTATGAAACTTGTGATTTATCATTTTCTCAATATATTTACATTTTTTAAATTTTTTTATTGTTTTCTCTCTCTCTCTCTCTCTCTCTATATATATATATATATATTACAGTCTCACGGGGACAGGGACTCTAGTAGCTTCTGGTGTTGTTTTGCTTTATATCTCGGCATGGCTTGCTGTGTGGTCACTAGCGGTGTATATGAGGAAGATATGGAAAGTTTTGCTGAAATAGCAATTGTGGCCTCTGACTTCGCATGAGTTTTCACACTTGTCACTGGGGTTGCATTAGATGGTTTGTTCAAGGTAACTAATGATATATATATATGTTTAAATATAATTATTATATACTATACCTTGTTGAAAATTGATCACCCCACATTAATAGAGAATTTCATGAGTGGTTGCTTAGGGAGGTATTTGCATTACATTCCATTGTAGTTAGGTTGGAAGAATCATTTTCACTAATATGTTTTGGTGCTGCTCCACCAGTGCCTTTTAAACCTCATAACCTATGAAGTACAGATACTTTTAAAAGGGAGTTGTATTTGTGTCTTACGCATATCAGATACCGATACTCTTCAAATTGTCACGGATATGTATCTGATAATTCCTAAATGTATTTGATGCTCGATGTTAATTTTGGGAAGTATCGGATACTTTTTTGACACTATAAGTCATGTATCCAAACTATTAATAAATTGAAATTGTGACAATTCTACATGGGTTAGGTTTCTCTCAAGTTTAAATCTTGACTTTAGAGAACTTGAGGGGTCTGTGGGGCCCACCATAGGTTCGGTGTTGATAATCCGAACCATTTATTTTGTAGGGCTCTCTGTACATCATTCATAAAAAAATAAGTTGATTTGATAATCGTAGCCTTTTTATCTTATTGAATTTGTTTCTAAAAAAATAGATGGTTTATCTTCAAATACATACTTGTCGTCCATTTTTTTGAAGACAAACATAATAACATGAAAATGTTAGGATTATCGGATCAACCTAATTTTTTTCATAGATAATATACACGGAGTGTCCTACAAAATAGACGGTTCAGATCGTTGAAACGGGATCCTCGCCACACGAGGCCCTCAAGTTCTCTCAATTTGAGATTTGAACATGAGAGAAGCCAATCCCTTTTTGCATATTATTATAGTATAATTATCAAAATAAATACAAGAATAATTTTTCAATATTTTCTTATTTCTTATTGAAGAAGAAAATAGTTAGATTAAATTAGTATCTTTTTCAGATTTATTAAATTTAACATATCCATTGAAAAAAAGAAAGTAAACTAACTATTCCTAAAAAATACTAAAAATTGTTAAAAAAAATTTCAACGTATCCTGACTGTACTCGTATCATATTTTTGTGGATTTTTTTTTTTTTTTTGGGTAACTTAAAATGTTGGAAAATGTTTGGTAGCGCAAAATTTTGTGGCTCAAATGGCTCAAATCTGCTAAAACGACGTCGTTTTATACTTAAAATCTGTCAAAACGACGTCGTTTTAAGTGATTTGAGCCATTTGAGCCACAAAATTTTGAGCTACCTAGCATTGTTGTAAAATGTTATTCTACACAAAACACAAAGAACACAAGAAACAAGGGCCTACCCCTGCACACTAGAAACAAAAAAACACTGATCAACACCACAACAAAACAAACAAAAGAAAGCTAGAAAATCTATTTATCAGGTCTGTAGAATGGAACAAGGCAGCCCCCAGTCCATACAGATTTGCCGATTATGCAAAGAATTCTTAACTCTCATGGAAGAACAAGCTCTAGCTCTAATTTCCTTGACCATTCCAGCCACTATCGCTTCTTTGTGGCTAACAGACTGAGTAAAAATTCTCCTATCAACCCCGGTTGGTAGCTCGAAATTCGTGGGTCGAATTTGGCTCGACACCAAAACGACGTCATTTTGGTGTCTGTTTTTTTTTTTCTTTTTTCTTTTTCCTGTGTTTAATCAGAAACGAAGAAGAAGAGGGTTGAAGAAAAAGAAGAAGAAGAGAAGGGAAGGGAGAAGAAGAAGAAGAAGAAGGGAAGGGAGAACTGGACAGGAGGGGGCATCAACCAGGGGCGGAGGAGCAGCGGCGGCGCGGCGGAGGCTGAGCTGCTGTGACGAGCTGTGATCGGCCGACGATCGGCCGCGCGGGGCTGCGACGATCGGAGTTGCAACGAGGACGGCAGGCGGAGGCGACGAGCTCCTCACGGTGCTGCTCTCTTCTCTCTCTCCCTCTCTTCTCCTTCTCCTCTCTTCTCTCCCTCTTCGAATTCGAGCCAAATTCGACCCACGAATTTCGAGCTACCACCTATTTTTCTTCTCCTATTCCTTTCCAACCATAGATGATATAAAGTGCAAGCCAAGGAAAGTTTGAACATAGCATTACTCAAAGTGCTGGCAGTGCAATCCCATTGAATCTCCCCAGACCAACCCAAAGGATCTCTAGCAATATGATTCAACCAAAGCATCTCTGCCCAGATGCTCACTGTAAAAGGACAAGAGAAGAACAAATGCTCATGAGATTCATTTACAATTCTACACAAACTGCACACAGGGTCCACCTCCATACCCCAATTCAATAATCTGTCCTTGGTAGCTAATTTTTGTAAGCAAATCGGCCAATGCACAAAATCCCATTTAAGCACATTTCCTTTAAACCAAACAATAGAACACCATGGGACCACTGCTCTAGATGGCCTCAGAGCTTCCCAGGCAGATTTAGAGGAACAAACAGTTTCATCAGATCTGTTCAGATTAGGAAGGAGGGTATGAGGGGTTAAAGCAATAACTTGTTGAATTACTCTATTTCTTAATCTAGGCCAATGCCAGCCATCAGCAGCTATAATACTTGAAACCTTTGCATAAAGAGCTCTGCCAATATTCTGCACAATTCTACTTCCAAAATGTTGATAAAGAGTCCCCACTGGATGCTAGCTATCAAGCCATAAGAAGGTGGATCTGCCATCCTCTATTCTGTAATGAATAAAAGGCTGTCCAATCTCTTTAAGCTTGAATATCTTCCTTGTAGGAATCATTTGGGACATCAATAAACCAAGAGCATTGATCCTATAACCCAAAGTGAATCAGCCTTCATACTTATAGCCCAAAGGTGTTTAAGCATGTTGGCTTTATACCAAATTTTTAGCGATCTAAAACCTAACCCTCCTTGTTTAGGAACACAAATACTCTCCCACTTAACTTTGGCCCCTGTTTGCTTAAGCTCAGAACCAGACCATAGAAAAGCTCTAATCAAACTTTTTACTTCCTTTAGAATTCTTTGATGTAAAATAAAAAGGGAACTCCAGCAGATCTGTACACTAAACAATACTACTTGAATAAGTTGCATCATCCCCCATATGACGAGCTTATTTACCCATGACTGAATTCTAGAGTGTATTCTGTCCTTCAGTTGAAGACAGTCCTCATACCTCAATCTTGTGGAAATAAGGGGCACACCCAATTACTTGACAGGTAATAGACCCTCAGGAATTGGAAGAACAGTCAGTAACTCTGCTTTAAAATTAGAAGAAATCCCAGCAAAGAAGACAGCACTCTTCTATAGATTAGGTTGAAGTCCAGACCATAAATGCAATTGATGTAAAGAGTCATTTATAATTCTGAATGACTGAATATCAGCCCCACACAAAACAAAAAGATCATCCGCAAAGGCTAAGTGACTGATACCAAAGATTGACACTTAGGATGGAAAGTAAACTGACTGTGATTCAAATTATACTTAAGAAGAGCAAACAAACCTTGCATAACTAAAAGAAAAAGGTAAGGGGAAATTGGATCCCCTTGCCTTAAACCTTTTTATCCTTTGAAATAACCTTCCAATTCTCCATTCAACACAATGGAATAACTAGCTGTGGACACGCACCGAATAACCCAAGAAATAAACCTACTTGGAAACTCCAGAGTAGCCATAAAAATTCCACCTTACTGAGTCACAAGCCTTCATAAGATCTATCTTGATAGCACATCTGGCAGGGCCTTCATTCCTATTATAATTCCTAACCAACTCTTGCATTAAAAGAACATTATCAGCAATGGGCCGACATTTCACAAAGGCAGATTGAGCAGGACTAATGAGAGCCCCAAGAACCTTCTGTAATCTGTTTACCAACACTTTAGAAATACACTCATAGTGTACATTGCAACAAGAGATAGGCCTAAAATCCCTCATAGTATTAGGTCAAGGTATCTTAGGAATTAGCATTACAGCAGTATTATTCCATGCCCTTGGCATAAAACCGTTGTTAAAAAAAAAAACTTGAATAGCTGTAGCCACATCACCTCCCACAATGTCCCAGTTCTTTTGATAGAAAGTTATATTATAACGATTTGTGCCAGGAGCTTTATCACCCTTAGTAGAGAAGACAGCCTTTTTAATCTCATCAGCTGAAACTGAAACCACCAAACTACCCTTAAGGTGGTTTGGTGCCCTTGCCAAATTCAAAGGAGCCAGCAAAGAGCTATCAACCTGCATATGTGAATCTTGAGTTCCAAGCAACTGGGTAAAGAAATTAACAGCCTCCTCCTTAGTACACCCTTGGAATCTTCCAACCTATTACATTGAGCATGTGAAATGCTAAGAATTTTATTTTTGTAAATGTTATATTTATGCATCGGTATATCATATCGTATCCGTATCCTGGTATCCATGCTTCATAGCTCATGACCTTCACGTGGAATTGTTTTGCCAAATAAACAACCAAATATAGATATTGATACAATAGTTTATTTCGCTTTATTTTTTAATCTTTCATTCCTATCCTTAGGGACGTCCCGGGGTTTGAAGACCACCATCTGGGGCATCTACAATGATCGGTGCAACGTAGTTGTTGCAGTTTTGTGAAGAGACAGACTTGATGTCAAGAAATGTTTACCCGACTTTCAGATTATTTATAAAAGCCCCGTTGATATATAATTTCATGTTTAGTTTACTGTACAGATTGCGATTTGATTGAACCAACATCAGGTTTCTTCAAAGCTAGACAGGTTCGATGAAATGGATGTGACAAAATAATTTCAAGACAACTCTAATGCATTGTTTGTGTTTGTATTCAATTTTATACCTTGTTGAAATAACTTCGTTGCATGAGTGGTGGAGTTGAAGTAATGTCGGGTTTGTATACAGAAGACAAGGTGAACCAAAAAAAACCTTACCAAACCCTTACCGACTTGGGATCTATCGATCTGTGAGTGTTCCCAGGGAACTAGATTGGGTACTCCCTATCATATGATCAGATAGGTCCCCCTTTGCTGATCAGGTGTTGGCTGTTTGGACCATTTCTGCATAAAAAAAATTAGTTTGCCCTGCTTGGTTTGGGTGAAGGGAATGGAATGTACATGGGATGTAGCAAGGAATGGAATGAGCTGGAGAAGGGAGTTATATCATGTTATTATGTTACCTTATTTATTTTTTATCCCACTTTGTAAGTTGGAAGATTTTCTCTATTTTGAGAAATGCTATTTCAGATTTCCATTTTTTTTATCCAATTAAAAGACCAGACGCCAAGATATGATTCTATTCTTGGATTTCATTTTATTTGAACCAAATGGGAATAGATGGTTGAATAATCAACTCCTTTTTGCTACAATAATGGTAACTTTAATATGTGAAAAGTGCTTTTTTGAGCCATCCCTTGGCCAGCTTTACTGAGCCTGACTAAACTGTAATAATCACATCTAAAGTTTTTGACAAATAGAGGACATACTTACAGTACATACTCTTTTTTAAAAATAAAAAATAAATAAAGTGCACTGTGCCATTTGTATTCACAACTTTTTAAGTTCACCCACCCATATTCTAAGAACACCCATTTTTTCTAATTTAAAATTTTATAATTTTCTTAATACAAGAACTATTATACCAAAATTATTTTCATCAGATAGGCAATCTAATAACTGTTTCACAGATAGTTTTTAATATCCATGGCTTGGTAAAATTTTCATTCATGATCACAGATGGTAGAATATTATTTGTAATTTGTTTTTCCATAACATATCAAAGGTCTCTTACACAAATTAATGAGGCTCTTGACATGTTATTGAATCTCAAAAAGAGAAATAATTTAGATTTTCTGTTGGAGCTAGCCATGACCGCAAATGATATAGAACAAATAATTTGGATCTTCTGTTGGAGCTAGCCATGACCGCAGATGATGTAAAACAATTTCGGAATAAGTGATACAGCCAGGATCCTAATTCCCTCCATCAGAGACTGATGAAGAATATCATAATCTCATAAATAGGATGGAAACATAGTAGACCCCACTATCACAGGCAGTTGTCTCACAATCGACTCCAACCTTATCTACGACAGGTGAAGCAACTTGCATTATTAGGCGAAAAGTGATCAAACAAATCCTTTCAACCACGATCGACTCCAACCTTATCTAGAACAAGTGAAGCAACTTGCATTATTAGGCGAAAAGTGGTCAAACAAATCCTTTCAACCGATGCTACACGACAAATAAGATCAACCAAATCTTATCTATTTCAATCTATCTCTTTAATTCCACGCTATTGGGCCACCACCTCCGACCATTGTTGCCACTACCCCTCCTCCCTTTCCTTTCACATCATACCATTCCAGATGTTTCATTCCCTCCATCTTCAACCCCTACCACTACCAATTCTCTCTTCCTCTTCTCTCTCATTTGCAATCGAAATCATCTCAATTAGGTTTTCGTGATCTTCTTCACTCTCTTTCAAGACTAGAGTTTTGTAGAAGAATGGTGGTAACATGGTGGGGGAGAGCAGTAATAGTTGTTAGATGGGGAAAAAGGAGTTAGAGGTGGCATAATGAGAAAATAGAGGGAATGAAAGACTGTGAGCCGGTGGATGGGTGGGTGGGTGGATGGAACGGGAGGGAAGCAGTAAGGCTAAGGTGGTAGTAGGAGAGGGATGCACTTATTATTATAATTTGTTTTCTAATAATTTTATTCTTAATGATAATTTGTGAAGGATAACCCTCCTCTATTTTCATATTTTCATATTTTGATAATTGATATTAAGAATAGTACATTAAATTAAGGGAAAATTATTTATAAGCCCTATTAGGGAGACTTATGTTAGATATGGTCCTACTAAAAAACTTATGTTCCCATAAGTCCTGTGGGAAGTTTGTTGACACATTTACTCTCAATATTAATTGTTAATATCATAAATAATAGTAAAACCATGTATAGGAAATTGAATGTTACCATAGATCATATCTATATAAACGTAATGTAACGTGAGACCTACATAAATGTAACGTGACACCTATGATCTATGATAACGTGCAACTTCCTATATAGAAAATTGCATGTTACCATAGATCATATTTACATAAACGTAACGTAACGTGACACCTATGATCCATGGCAACATTCAATTTCCTATATTATCATAGATTATATCTACATAAACGTAACATAACGTGACACCTACATAAACGTAACGTGACACCTACGATCTATGGCAACATTCAATTTTCTATACGAAATTAAATGTTGCCATAAATCATATTTATATGAAACGTAACGTGACACCAACATAAACCAGCAACATTTTCATATTCAATTTAAAAAAAAAAAAAACTTATTAAGTTTGCGAAACGTAACGTGACACGTTACATTACGTTTATGTAGGTGTCACATTACGTTACGTTTATATAAGTGTCATGTTACGTTACGTTTATGTAAGTGTCACGTCACGTTACGTTTATGTAGGATCTTGTGAAATACATTCCTATCTAAATAGGACTTGAAACTCTATAAGAAATTACACAGGACTTAACCTACCATAAATTATAAATAAGTCTCTCTTAAATTAATTACTAAAAAAATATAAAAACTTTCATAAATCTAACATAATTACAATAACAACCCTCGCAGTAAAGCAAAAGCAAATAGATTTAATGTAACTAGCGTATGAAGATATGAATAATTAATGATAAAATATTTATTTCAATGTAAAAGATATGACAGTAGTCCCTTTTTTGTTCATTTTTTTTTATACGATTAACGTATTATTAATAAAAAAAATAGAAGTAAGTATTATGTGAATTAAAATCATAAAGGAAAGATGTTAAAGACAACCACCTACTATCTATCAAATATACACAATTTTAAATCACTATCGTATTTTTTTTTCCCCCACACATTTTTCATAAATCAAAGAATTAATGGAACAAAACTCTAATTAATCAACTAACTTCAGCATTCCTCGAAAAAGAAAAAAATAAACTAACTTCAGTTACACACCACCACCATACATTGATATCAATGAGAGAGTACAAAAATGCATACTTCACCTCACTTCACTTCTAACCATTTCAACTAAAAGGAAAACATTATGGTACACACCTCTCAAATAGTGTATATCATATGTATCTTATAACTAAAGAGAAATATAACATAATTTCATACTTTCTGAGTTATAACTAAAAAAAAAAAAATCATAACCAAACACCACATGAGACATAACTAAAGATCTCATAAGTCATAACTAAAATATTTGTCATAATTAAAGATAGCAAAATGATATAACTAGAGGTGCATATAGCACACCATTTTCAAGAGGTGTGCATAGTAGAATTTCCCCAATTAAAATATATATGTCATCAATCATAGCCACACTGAATTGTAACACCACTATCCAAAGCCAACACACATTTGAATTGTAACCAAGATGAGAACATAATCACACTACAATACACCGTACTGTAACCAATTTTGATTTCATAATTTTCTGACCTTACCAAAACAGTAGCTCGTAACCAAACACCATGATAGCTCATAACTAACACTAATTAAGATCCTAACTTAAATATGATATATAATGTCAAGCTGCCGCCTTTTGTCACTCTCTTATCAACACCCAAAGGAATAATGCAAGAGTCTCCGCATTTGTAATTAACAATCACCCAATTTGAGAACAAGTATGCTTATTGACATTATAATATTCTCACCATATAACATGAGTTTGCTTGTTGATAATATGATATACTCTCATCATATAACATAAGTTTGCTTTATTGATATTAGATTATGCTCATCATTCTAACTTCTATGGCAAGATCTGACCAATACATCAAACTAGTAGTCTGCAGAACCATCACTACCTCACTTCACATAACACAGCCAGTTCTTGAATTATATACCTTGCGACTGAACTGAAAGAGTTCAGAGCTGAGCCTGCACAAGAAAATGGATTGGGTGAAAAAGTCAGCTGCGTGTGCTCATCATTATAAAGTTATAGTTAGAACAACTGCGTGTTTGATATCATTTCCATTTTTTATATTCACAAAGAGAAAAAGAAAACATGTTTGGCAAATTTTTTTTTCCCCCCCCCTGAAAATACTCACTTTTAGGGAACATTTAAACTTGTCTTTTTTTTGCACAAAAATAATGATGAATGTTTTCGTACCTATTTTTTTTTCTTTTGGAAATACAAAAAGTGAACACATTGAAAATTAAAATGATACCAAATATGAAAATTTCAGGTCAAGTGTTGCAAGCAGGGAGGGAATACCAAGAAACGTTTCTTGTAGTTTTCAACGTGGTCTTTTGGATCCCTTTTGGTTTGTTTGTAAGCCTCATTTTTGTTCAGCTCCTGCAAATGAAATTCCAGTATATCACAAATACTATA
Organism: Camellia japonica; assembly: GCA_030407325.1. Lineage (NCBI taxonomy): Eukaryota > Viridiplantae > Streptophyta > Magnoliopsida > Ericales > Theaceae > Camellia > Camellia japonica. The sequence continues at coordinate 102,607,636 of JAPPVO010000032.1, forward strand.
AAGTTAAGTGCTCTTGATATGCCAAATAAACAAATCCATAAAGCAAAATACTTTAATCACAGGAAAACCAGAACTACCAAGTGTTCTCAATGAAGCATTTATTTTAGTATTTTTGTGTGTACCCAGGTGTGCATTTGGTAAGATTTAAGAGAGGTCAACGACATGCCATTGGCTTGCCCCCATTGAAGAAATGTACCCGGTAGTAAATTGATTGGAGGATGGCTATCAATATGTATAAGCATATCAAATTCAATTTGAGATACTACTATTGGTGACGAGATCTTTTAAACTTGTAAACATGTTCCACGTCATCTCAAACCCATACATCCTAATCCATGCTGTTACATCCTTAGAAGTACGGACACAAACACATGACATGACAAGAACACGACGACATGGAAAATTTAAAAAATGTAAGATGCAATAGCTGAGGGACATGCCCAAAATATATAATTTTATATATTTATTTTATGTCATGTATATATATATTGAATATTTAATTCAAAGATAAAAAACAAAATGCAATGTTACACTAATTTCAAAAGTCTAGGGAGGAGAATAGATATATATTTATATTATTTTTCTTTTTGTTATTGGATTTCAAGTTATTTTACTTAAACTAGTAATATGTTTCATGTATGTCTGAATGATAGGCACTCGTTCGCCAAGTGTCTCGTGTTTGATTCTAGAAAATTTTAGACATGTTTGAACATGTATTCGAAAGGTGTGAAGAAGTGCCCAATGAGTGTCGTGTTGTGTCAGACCACTTTCTTAGAAGTGTCTCTACTTCTTAGATTACATCGTAATCCCCATTTACACGACAAACATTTTATCTAACTTTGGGTTGATCTACACATATCTCCCAAAATGTGGAATCAAATTACAGATGAATTGTTATACAGTTCAACCATTACATGTTCAACCATTACATGAACTTTATCGTATAAATGTTACTAGATTAGTCATTCATCATTATTCTCTAATCAGCTAGAGCCACATACTTACTTGAGATAGATCTATTATGAATTGAATGGAATTCTAGATACAGATAAGGCCAAAGGAGAAGGAAAAATTTAAGTTGTACCTCAATCCATGCTGCCAGTTTTGGCCTGCCTGCTGTGATATCATAATTCTTCACATCCAACAAGAAAGGTTGAAATCTTTCAATAAAAGGAGCATAAGCTATATCCACCTGAAAGGTCATATATATCCCTTGTCGATTAGAGGCATCACAGTATCTCAAAGAACAAACCATGAAGTTGTACCTCATTACACATTTCATAAGTAAAAGCCCAACATATCTTATTTTGCAGATCTACCTCTAAAAACTTGATGACAAGAAGACTTGGCTCAAGAAAAGACAAGCAATTGAGAGAGGAAAAAAAAAGGCGACAAACCAAATATAAGGTTTCCACTTACAATACTGAACTGGCCGAGTAAAAAGGGTCCATCGTCAAATTTGGAGAGCGCGGTTTCAATGTAATCAAATGAAGCATCTGTTGCAGAATACAACTATTGTTTACCTATGGTTATTTTCAATATTTAACTAACTTGAAATCAGTATGTGTTCAACTTACCAGCATCATTCATTCCATCTGCCTTGAATGAAGTAATCACTCCTTTATTGAATGAGTCTGTGTACGACAGTAACTCCTCTCCAAATTGTCTCTTGGCAGGATCCTGCATTCCCAGAGTATGAGCTCGATTTCGCTGGATGGAAAAAGAGTTAAAAAAATTGAATTTCAAAATATTACATTGGGGAAGAGGGAAGGGCCTTCAAAGTTACTGTCAATATATTTAACTAAATCAAGACTCTCTCCCTTGACTTCATTATTGTGTTCCAAAGATGGCACCTGCACAAAATAACTAAGTTACAAATTCGTGAACAGAAAATGGTACATTGGCTGAAAGTGATATATCTATATATTATATAATGTGTACATGTTATTTGGTGTGAACATGAAAGTTCTGTCACGCTTTTTTGATTTTCCAAAAATGCCCCCAACAATTGATGAGTTTGAGAATGGTCATGTGAAAATTCAAACGGGTTCAAATATTTAAAACTCCTCAAACATGGACGGTTTCTATTCATCATAAACTACAGAGCTTTGCACTCATCATAAACTACAGATCTTTGCACGCCGCATTGTGTGTGCACCCGCCACTAGTGTGTATTATATACTTTTTTTTTTTTTTTTTTTTTGAGCAACAACAAAATATTATTAAAAATAAAAAGAGAAAGAGGACAAGAAGTTCTCATACAAGGAAAGAAAGAAACAAAAGTGAAACAAAAACAAAAAAGTCAAAGCCCTAGGGACGGCAAACACCGGCCCAATCCCTAGAAATCAAAAACAAGGGAACTCCTTTAAAAGGAGGAGATACAAATGCCCAAAAAGACGCCAAAAAATTCACCCTCTCCCACAAAGCCTCTACACTTGCTTCCTTCTCATCAAAGATTCTAGCATTTCTCTCCAACCATATAGCCCAAAAAATAGCAAAAATAATACATGCCCACATTGTTTTGGCTCTCTTAGATCTCCGAACCCTATAAACCGAGTAAGAAGCATCTGAATACAGTCCCGCGGAGCAACCCACTGCTCATCACATAAGCTGAATAACCACTGCCATAATACCCTAGCCACCGGGCAATGAAGAAATAGATGATCCGCTTCCTCCAAATTCCTCTTGCACATCACACACCATTGAGGACAAAGAGAGTAATTAGGCCTTCTCCTCTGAAGAATATCATTAGTTGATACACCCTTTTGAGTCAAAGACCACATGAAGAACTTCACTTTATGAGGGACATCCACCTTCCAAATTTTCTTATGATAAGGAAACAAGGAAATAGAAGGATTATCAATGAGCTTATCGAAGAAAGATTTACATGAAAAGACACCTGAAGAACCCAGATTCCACACCCTAAAATCACAAGATGAAGAAAGAAAAACCCCCTCAAGCACTACCAACAAGGATGCCAACTCCTCCGCCTCCCTATCATTCAAATTTCTAACAAAATCAAAATTCCAAGAGATGGGTGCCAAAGGAGAGCACGCCACCGACGCTATCGAAACATTTGAAGAACGGACCAACCGGTATAGAAGGGGAAAAGCTGTATGAAACGAGATATCCCCTAACCAAACATCCTCCCAAAAGCGAATGTTCACCCCATTCCCCACTCTCAACGAAAAGTAGTTAGACACAAGAGGATACAAACGAGAAATGGATTTCCACGGTGAACGACAATTGCCTCTATTAACCACATTAGAATCTCTACCATTGGATTGAACTCCATACTTGCTTTTAATAACTGAACACCATAGCGAATCACTTTCAACCGGAAATCTCCACAACCACTTACCCAAAAGAGCAATATTCCTAGCAACGATGTTCCCAATAGCTAATCCACCCTTTTCCTTGGGAAGTGAAACCGTATCCCATCTAACCAAATGAACCCCTCTACCCTCCTCACACCCTTCCCAAAGAAAGTCTCGCATCAATTTCTCAATTTTCCTCGCAATTGTCTCATCTCAATTTCATCTTCTTGTCAGAACTATCCACTGTTTGGCTCATAATCGAGTTGTAAGATTTCTAAATTCTCACAAGTTTCACTTAAAATTAAGCCATCAAGTTTTTGTAAATCTGTAATATTCAAGCAATGAAGTCATTCTATTGTAATTCACTTTGACTCTTCTACTTGACATTTCAGAGAATTTCATTTTGCATCATATAAAACCATTTGGAACAATTTCATATACATCATTCATCGAAATACCCATAAAGCACAGACTGCATTAGAATAATTTCACCTTGTTCGGCGGGTGAACTTTCTCCTTGTACCAAGTTGGCCTGTTTTGTAGATCAATAGGAACCAATTTTATCTTCTCCTGCAATCCCTGTTTTCCAAAATAAAGAAAACAAATAAATGAAAACATGTGTCCAAAACAAATACACTTTATTCAAATGATATACAGTCTTAACCTCTGTGTGTGTGTGTGTGTGTGAGAGAGAGAGAGAGAGAGAGAGCAAATTAAGCAGAAGCCAGAGCAAGAACAGTTTGGAAAACAACCTTACAGTTTCGGGTAATCCACGCACGTTGGGCATATGGGCATATGTAGGAAATGTACAGCCTGAAAATCAAGAAATTCAAAAATTCCCAAAATCAATTTTACATGAACAATTCCAAAAAAATTGCAAAAATTTCAAATGGTTATATTGAAACAAACACATAGATGCAACTGGGAAATGCTAAAAAAAAAAAAAATCAAAATCAAATAACCCAAAAGAAAGTGCGTTAATTCTGAACCTTATACCTTGTCGTCCCATCGAAGATTGCGGGTGGGTCTGAAGTAGAATCAAGAGCAGGTGGAAGAACTTCTTGCACACTTCTGCGAGAGACAGGCACAAACAAATTTTGGAGCGAAAAATGCACAGATATATCAAGATTCTGTTTGGTTTCCGAGAAATTTGGAGTAAAATAAGACAATTGATTAAAAAAATAAATCCAATTGGAAAAATTAGAATAAAATAAGATTGTTTAAAAAAAAAAAAAATTGGTTATCTATATTTTCCCCAAGTTTTCTGAGGAACCAAAAGGGAATTATGATAAAGGAGTAAACTTACCCAGTGGCCATTTTGAGAGCAGAGAGTGTGGTTCTGGAGGGAGCGTTAGAGAGAAGGGTGGTTGATGTGTGTGAGCGATTAGAGGAGTGAAGGTGGAGAGAGAGACGTGATGAGAATAATGGAGATGATGGTGGGTATATTGTGTATATCGTATTTGTAAAAGATTAAATTAATCGGATATTAGAAAATATGTTTTTAGAAAATTATTTGTTAAATTTAAAAGAAAATAATTTTTAATTTGATAATTTTTGATATTTAATCAATTTAATTTTTTATAAATATAATATACTTAATAAATTTTAAAATATAAATAATTTAGATCATTAAAGTTAAGGAGTTTTTTGAGAAGTGGGTTATAATTTATTTTTTAAATTATAATTCACTATTCTTTTTCACAAAAAATTAATTATAATTAATTTTTAATTAAAAAATTAATTATAATCATTTTTTCAAAATAATCTTTAAATTAAAAATAAATCCAATGGTCAGCAGGTAAGAAGTCAAGGAGAGAATATGTGTGGAGGAGGAGGAGAGAGAGGTAGAGGGGAGAGAAAAAATCAGGAGAAGACGTCAGGGGTGACGAAGAAGAAACAGTGGAACAGTAAGGGATTGTTTAGAGTGTTTTAAATAAGTGTACTTTTTATCTTTTTAGACTAAAAGGTTGAGGAAAAAAATATGGATGTTTGGATTAACTTTTTGACTTTTTATGAAAAAATGTGTATTAAAAAATTGTATAAATTAGTGTGTAGAGGAAAATTAGGATTGAAAATTGTGCAGCCGTACTTTTTGACTTTTGATAAATAATAATAACTTTTTAACTTTTTAAATAACTTTTTAACTTTTTTTCAACTTGTCAAACTTGACATAAGACACAAGACTATCAGTTGAAAAATCGTTTGATTCAGTGAGTGATAGATAGATAGAGAGAGAGAGAGAGAGTGAGAGAGGGAGAGAGATTGACAGACATTCGTTAAAGAAGAATGTTTTGGAGTTTAATTTTTGAGTTCTAAAAGCAACTTTAATGAGTTGGTAATAGACTCTATCTATATTGATGTGATATTTTAGTCTTTATTTGTTTTTATTTATTTATTTTTTTATTCATTATCATGTCATTAGTACTCTATTAGAGCACCAAAATTAGTGGTCTGAATCATTGCTGTTCGTTAAATGAAAACGGGCCTTATAATTAAAAGAAAAAATAATATAATTTTAATTTTTTTATTTATAATTAAAAATATATAATAATTAAATATGAAAAATAATTAAAAAATTTATGAATCATAATTAAAAATACACATGAGAATGTATATTAGAGTTTCCTGATTAAACACAGGCTTCGCCTTCACATTAATCGACATTTCTTTTGCGCAATTTCTTTGTAGAATATTGAGCCACGCTGCCCCTATTAAAATTGGGTGATGCTAGTAGAAATTTTGATAAAATTTTAGAGTCTTTTAGCATTTTGGTTAATTTTGAAAAGTATGTTAAAAGTTAATTTTTAATTTTTTTTTTAAAAATATGCCACAAAGTAAAAAGGTGTTGTTATCCGAAAAAATTTTAAAAAGTTAAAAAGATGGTTTTTAACCTAATTGACAAAATAAACATTTTTATTAAAATTCTTACTTAAAAACACAAGCGTCTAAATTGTATTTGGGGGTCAATTACACTGACGTCACTTGAGATTTAGGAAAATGAAAATAAATTTCATAGTTTTAATATAATTACACCGCCTTTTCTTTTAGTAAAGTTAAATGAACTAAAACTAATCTAGATGGTATAAAAATATAAAAATAAACAACTTAAAGTGTAATTTTTCATGGAAAAGAAATGTCAACATTATTTTTTCAGTTCTGACAAACGGAGTTTGTGTTGAGTAATCAGTGCAAGCTCCCAAGTTATAATCTCTAGTTCGGAACGAACAACTTGACATTTTGGTGATCTTGACTCGAGCGCTGCCTTGGATTTGCAGGAGAATTTACGGATTTTCATGTACCAAAAAAAAAAAAAAATTTATTTTTTCATTTATATAACTAACAAATTATTAATGAAAATGGAACTAAGTGTTATATGAATTAAAATTTCAACAGAGCTTAATTTAATTATGTCAAAGTTATAGAGTTTACTTGTCATGACCCGCTCCCCGTACCCAAGGGTTAAGCATCGTGATGGCCAGTAACTAAGGTTACCTCCGGTCAATTCTAAAACAGATCAATAAACGCAAGCGGAAGAAATATTTAAATAAGAGTACCAAAATAATCATTGGAACTTCTATTTTTATTACAAAATTATATTGACCAAAAGGTCGTTATTTACATAGAGAAATATCATAAAAATGCCGTGTGTGTCTATTCTGCAGCCCCGCATCTAAGACTTTCCAAAAGCTATTTCCTGAAAATTGGTAAACAACTATAAGCACATGGCAGAGTGAGAAATATTATATCAAGAGTATAAGGGACACGAAATAACCATGGATTGTTAGTTAGGCCAAAACATTTAAGATAACTTAGTCGAAACAAATAATCCTTTAAGTAGCAAAACTGAGATTATGTAAATATATCATTTAGGTGGCAGAAACTGAAATACATAAATTATGTAAATATATAGTCATAACCACGGTACAGAACAGAACAGAACAGAGGTCACAGGGGTGAGAGTCAGAACATAGGTACGGATTCAAGAGGTGGCTCGTACGGATTCTAGAGGTGGCTCCCACAATAGTGTAGCACTTAGTTCCGCACAGCACTTTGGTTCGCACAAAACAGAGGTACGGATTCAAGAGGTGGTTCGTACGGATTCTAGAGGTGGCTCCCACGATAGTGTAGCACTTAGCTCCGCACAGCACTTTGGTCCGCACAAAACAGAAGTCAATGGATCCATGACAAACAGAGGACCACAAAGTGGTCAAACAGAGGCCAATGGCTATTTAAGTCCCCCAAGGCGTGGGACTCCCGTGGTGGTACTTACAAAACATAATTGTATATAAGGTCATAGCCAAATTTTATTTAAAATATAAACAGACATATCCATGGATTTCCTTTTAAGCAAATAAAGTTCAGAAATAAAACCACGTAACTGAAACCTTTATAAAACATAACTTTTATAAATATACTAATAAAACATACTTGTATAAAATAAATATGGTAAGTCAAAACATAAGTAAAATACATTTTGATGACTCAAGATATAATATAACTCATCTTAACTTTAATACCTTACTCTTCCTTTTCACTATCAAAAACCTTTTTAACTTCCACCATTCTTTCTTACATTTCTTCTCTTCTTTCCTTCCCTGTCTCTTTTCTTTCTTCTTTCTTTTCACTCTTCTTCTTTCTGTTCCTTTCTTTTTATTCTTTCAGCCGAATCACTTCTTCCTTAAATAGGGAGGAGAACCCATTTACTGACTAACGCGTGGCCGGCCCCGAAATCAATTCACTTATACGATAATTAATTATATAGATTCGTTATTATCCTTAATAGATATTTAAAATAATTACTTTTTAACTCAATATTTTAATATAATTATATTAACAATTTAATTCTTAAGTAAATTATATTTTATCGTATACCAACATAAAATTAATTATTTATTTTAATACCACACTCATTATTATTATTATTAATATTATCTATATTATTATTATTTATATTTTGACCCCTAAACTTTTAATAATTATATTATTTTACAAAAATTACACATAATAATATATAATAAATTATATATTTTCCGAACTGAGATTAAATAATATTAGTATAAATTCTATAGCATAATTAAAAATTTGGGTTGTTACAATCTTCCCCCCTTTTAAAATTTCGTCCTCGAAATTTGTTATATGTAAGCTATTCGCTGCGCACTTTGATAAATATATATATATATATATATTAGATGATTAGTCTGATAGAAAATTCTACCTCAAAAATTTTTTTACCAAAAATAACTCATTGTCTAGTTGTCAAAAATTGTTTTGGGCTAAAATAAGAAATAAGGAGCAACTTTAAAAATTTTTCACTCGTTTTGTTTATGATAAAAATAAATAAAAATGAGAATACAATGACAGAATTATATACAAAAATTGAAAAATTTTGAGATGAACTTTTCGTTCATGGGAAATTGTTTCAAAATTAATATCTTTAAAATTTGAATCCACTTTTTAAAAAAAACATCAAATAAATAATTTTTTTTTTCAATACTGAACTGAAAATTATATGGATTTAATTATATTATAATTTTGGTAGGTGCTTGAGCCCGACATCTTTCTTTTCTTGTCCTTCTTTTACTATAACAAATATAAATTATGGCGAATATCCTTCACAAATTAGGCACACTAAAAAAAAAAATATTATATATATATAATCATATAAAATTATAATATAATTAAATCGACGAATAAAATATAATAATTCGGTTATTAATTATCCGCTATCCTACTTCTTAAATGTGCATGTGTCCTATACTCCAATGATGATTTTTTTTTTTATAAACCATTGCTCTGATACCATTTGTCACGACCCGCTCTCCGTATCCAAGGGTTAAGCATCGTGATGGCCAGTAACTAAGGTTACCTCCGGCCAATTCTAAAACAGATCAATAAACGCAAGCGGAAGAAATATTTAAATAAGGGTACCAAAATAATCATCGGAACTTCTATTTTTATTACAAAATTATATTGACCAAAAGGTCGTTATTTACATAGAGAAATATCATAAAAATGTCGTGTGTGTCTATTCTGCAGCCCCGCATCTAAGACTTTCCAAAAGCTATTTCCTGAAAATTAGTAAACAACTATAAGCACATGGCAGAGTGAGAAATATTATATCAAGAGTATAAGGGACACGAAATAACAATGGATTGTTAGTTAGCCCAAAACATTTAAGATAACTTAGTCGAAACAAATAATCCTTTAAGTAGCAAAACTGAGATTATGTAAATATATCATTTAGGTGGCAGAAACTGAAATACATAAATTATGTAAATATATAGTCATAACCACGGTACAGAACAGAACAGAACAGAGGTCACAGGGGTGATAGTCAGAACATAGGTACGGATTCAAGAGGTGGCTTGTACGGATTCTAGAGGTGGCTCCCATAATAGTACAGCACTTAGTTCCGCACAGCACTTTGGTCCGCACAAAACAGAGGTACGGATTCAAGAGGTGGCTCGTACGGATTCTAGAGGTGGCTCCCACGATAGTGTAGCACTTAGCTCCGCACAGCACTTTGGTCCGCACAAAACAGAAGTCAATGGATCCATGACAAACAGAGGACCACAAAGTGGTCAAACAGAGGCCAATGGCTATTTAAGTCCCCCAAGGCGTGGGACTCCCGTGGTGGTACTTACAAAATATAATTGTATATAAGGTCATAGCCAAATTTTATTTAAAATATAAACAGACATATCCATGGGTTTCCTTTTAAGCAAATAAAGTTCAGAAATAAAACCATATAACTGAAACCTTTATAAAACATAACTTTTATAAATATACTAATAAAACATACTTGTATAAAATAAATATGGTAAGTCAAAACATAAGTAAAATACATTTTGATGACTCAAGATATAATATAACTCATCTTAACTTTAATACCTTACCCTTCTTTTCCACTATCAAAGACCTTTTTAACTTCCACCCTTCTTTCTTTCATTTCACCTCTTCTTTCCTTCCCTATCTCTTTTCTTTCTTCTTTCTTTTCACTCTTCTTCTTTCTGTTCCTTTCTTTTTATTCTTTCAGCCGAATCACTTCTTCCTTAAATAAAGAGGAGAACCCATTTACTAACTAACGGTGGCCGGCCCCGAAATCATTTCACTGATACGATAATTAATTATATAGATTTATTGTTATCCTTAATAGATATTTAAAATACAAAAATACTTCCTACACCCAGTGATTCATCACCCTCACCACCCCAGTACCACGTGGCACTGTGGGATTGAAAGAAAAAAAAAAAAAAAAACAGTTTTCTTGCCAGTGGGGCGCCCCACGTCACTGGGGTCGACTCCCACTGGAGGTGCCAATCAGTGTTGTTTAAAATAATTACTTTTTGACCTAATATTTTAATATAATTATATTAACAACTTAATTCTTAAGTAAATTACATTTTATCGTATACCAACATAAAATTAATTATTTATTTTAATACCACACTCATTATTATTATTATTATTAATATTATCTATATTATTATTATTTATATTTTGACCTCTAAACTTTTAATAATTATATTATTTTACAAAAAGTACACATAATAATATATAATAAATTATATATTTTCCGAACTGAGATTAAATAATATTAATATAAATTCTATAACATAATTAAAAATCTGAATTGTTACATTACTGTGATTTATCTAAATCTTAAAGGAAGTCAGTGTAATTTATCATTTTTTTATATACCATTGTACGTTTTTTATTTCTACTTTCTCACTTTATTCTCATACGCCACTATCGATTGCCATTGGCGACTAGTCAAAAAATGACTAACGCACGAAAAGTTGACGGTGGCAGCGATTGATATATAGGTGGATACGTGGATAGATTGGTGGACAAATAGACAGATAAGTATGAGTAAAATAGTTTTTCAGATTGTTGTTCTTATGGACAAAAAAGAATAGAGTTTGGGTCATCTATTTTGTAATTTTTGATTTAAACTTATGATCTGAGTGTCCTAATAATAATATGAAAATTTGTACTGATATCTCTTAAAATTTTATAATTACACTGATATTTCTTTTAGTAAGACTAAATGAACCAAAATTAAAAGACACAAGAATAAATAAATGTATATCAATGTAAAAAAGATGACAATTTTATTTTTCTATCCACATAACTAACAAAATATTTATGAAAATAGAATTAAGTATTATATGAATTAAAAATATAAGAGAGTTCAATATAATTTTGATAAAAGTATAGGACTTACTATATTTTCTCTAAATTTTAAGGGAGCCCATGTAATTTACCTTAATAATAATGATATTTTGGCATTTGGTACATTTTTTTATTTTATTTATAACAACTATTTATTATTATTTTTATTTTTGATAAATTACACTAACTTTTAAGATTTATTAAAAAGTACGTCAAGTCCTACACTTTTAACATAATTATAATAATTTGCCCTATAATAATGGCAAAGTCAATAGATATTATAAGATTATATTTTGCCTTTCTCTATCATAATCAAGGCTACAAACAAGCTAAATTGAACCGATATGTTTGGATTTGTTTTATTAAGATTTTAATGAGTTCGAGTTCGAGTTTGAGCTCGAGTTCAATAAAAATTTAACAAACTTGATGGTTGATTCGAACTCGAACTCAAACTCGAACTCGAACTCAAACTCAAACTCGAACCCAAATTGGCTTAGGCTTGAACTCAGATAATAGTTAGCTATTATTTACAATTACATTTTTAAATTATATAAATAATACCTTTATATTATTTTTTATACATATTTTTATATTCTTTAATATATAAATAATAAATATTAAACGAGTCCAGCTAATGAGTGTAGTTTTAGTATATTGGGTTTATTTATTAAGATTTTAACAAACTCGAGCTCGGATGTAAAAAAAATTTAACGAATCAAGCTCGAACAAGTCTTTACCGAGCTGAATTCGAGCTTGTTCAGGAGTGGCTCTATTCATTTGCAACCTTAATCATAATGGAATTACCTTTATATCTTACTATACTAAACCAAATCAATGGAGTTGGAAAAAGTGGCATATTTATGTAAAAATTATAGGATTTGAAGTATTTCTTAAATGGGAAGGAGGGAGGGGGGTTTTGGCCTTCGACCACCTCTCTATTCTCTCATCTTTCCCATTTTTCTTTCGTTTTTTCTGCTTTTTGTGGTTCAATAAGCCTTGAGAGCTCTGTCTTCCCAACATCTTATTCCCTGTGAGGTGTTTTTCCTCTCATGGTGGAAGTTTCGTTGGTTTTCTCCTCTCCCCTTTCTGTTGATGTTAGATCTACTATGTTCCTCCTCCTTCGCCTCACGCCAAAGTTGACACCACCATATTGCCACCAAATTTGGCCCGCTTACATGGATTTAGTTGTTTTGGGACCGAGGTTGAGTTCTTTTTTTTTTTCCCTATTTTGTCTTTTTTTTTTCCTGTGTGGTTGTAACCTATGATTTGTCTCAAACATGCTTGCTCTATTGCCAAACTCTTATGATCGGTTTTTGTTTCGCAGTACAAGCATAAGTACGAACTGTGCATCTGAATATTTTCATATTTTTTTTCCTTTGTGCTTCTAGCACTGATTTCTACTTTGTTTGATGTAAGTTTTATTTGTTGGATGAACTCTTTTGTAAATGCCATTTGACTTACTTTAATGGAAATTTCTACTGATAAAAAAAAAAGAAGAAGTATTTTCTTAAACAGTAAAGAGGTCAATGGAATTATCTTCTTTTATATATATATATAAAATTTATGTTAGTATAGTTTCTATTTACCACTAGTGAAATAAAAATAAAATAAATACTTTGAAAACTCTATAAAAAATTTAGGTTACAAATATTATTTTTATTTTCTATTTTTCTTACTATCAATTTTCAACTTTAAAAAATGCACCAAACAAGCATTTTATGTAAAAGGTATGCCATGATAATGGATAGGCTATTATATTGTCTCTTCGTGAGATCTACACATTTGTGAGAGAGAGAGAGAGAGAGAGAGAGAGAAAAAAGTAAACCATAGTGTTAACCTGTTATATAACCATTATACAGATTACCTTTGACCCAAAAAAGAAAAGAAAAAGAGAAGTGCTAGATTTAGAAGTATTATATTCATTCATCTCACCATAGTGTGAGTTATTTTATTTTATTTTTGAATGTGATTAAGATTGATATTTGTGATTTGAAAATAATTATAACTATTTAGATTTAACTAAAACAGTCTTAATAGAAATTTTGTAAAATATTATTTTTAAATTCACCTATAATAACATAACAGGTATTAGGGTTTGTATCATAGTTGTTTAATTTACACAAATCAATAATTGACATGTAATAATCTATCTTTGTAAAATAAATTTAGAAATGAAATTTTACATGTCTCAATTTTTTTCCTAACTAAAAATGAGTTTAAAGGACTCTATTACCCTATTTTACAGAAGGGTCAATGTCATTAAAAAAAAAGAGGCAAATTAAACACCTCCCTCGAGGTTTGGTGAAAATACAAATTCTCCTCTGAGGTTTGAGAAATTATAAATTGTCCCTTGAATGTCAAATTTGCATAACAAATTAGGGGGGAATCTATATGAAAATAAAAACCTCAAGAGACAATTTGTTATGGAAATATAAATCTCAGGGGACGGGATATAATTTCTCAAACCTTAGGGGAGAATCTGTATTTTCACCAAACTTCGGGGGTGTTTGTAAGTTGCCCAAAAAAAAAGGGAAAATTGTTTTTTTTGTGTGTGTGTGTGTGTGTGTGTGGGGAAAAGATTACAGTGAATTTTATCTAAACAATTGTCACATTGGAGTTATCATTCTAAATAAAAATGAGACCCATCAATTTATTATTATTATTCTTATTTAAATATGATAGATCTTACTTGGCTAAAAGATATTTATAATGTAAACTTACCATTTTATTTTTCCTTTGATAGTAAGGACCTCAATAATTAGATGGGATTATTATAATTAAGGAAATTACTGAGAAACTATTCATTCATTAAATGTAAAAATTTATTTCAAACTATATATATATTTGAAAATTAATTACAAAATGATCCAAAAAATGGCTAAAAATGTCTTTTTGCATTGCCTTGTTGCTAGCGCTGCTCCATCTCCAAGACTGTCATCTCTCCTATGGCAGCAATGCCCATCTGAAGCCTCTCATCTTCCACCTTTGGAACTTCACAACCTCTTAAAGTACTAATCCTGTTCAATACAATTAATTTCAATATCACCCAAACTTGATGAGAAAGTACATAATTCCAATATTTGTAACTGTAACTACTTTATTTAACGAGAATTCCATAAGCTTTTATGATCACTATACAATGAAACTTTATTCAAGTTTGGTAATGTATCAACAATAGAAAATGATTTTACCAACACACTTTTATTACATTTTTAATATTAACTAATGTGGTATGGATATTTGTTAGTGTTTACTTTTTATAATTAAGTTTCCAATATGTTGCTTGGGAATAAATTTTAAATGTAATGGACTTAATTGTGAATATTTTCACACTCACTGTCTCTTAGGCCTCGTTTGGGAACAGGCTAATTTAGTAACTTTTTGGCTATTTAGCTAAAATATGAGCTAAAAAAAACTAGTATGTTTGGGATGACTTTTGACTTTTTACGAAAAGATGTGCAAAAAGTAGAGAGAAAAGAGAATCTTTGACTTTTTGATATGGGTTATTGGTTTTTTGGTTAATTTAGTAACTTTTTGACTTTTTGACTAAAAATGAGGGTTCCTAAACGAGGCCTTAATCTTATAAAGATAAATAATATTTGGTTTGATGTTATATGGGGCTTACAACACCAATTAATTAGGTAGCTTCTATTTAGACCACAAAATTCTTTCTTTACACCTCTCTTTTTACACTTTTAATTAAAATTTTACCCATGTCTAAAGTACTACCAAAACCAAAACACATTCAAGTATTCAAATCCTAATTTCTCACCACACCATTCCCATCTCCACCACCTTTACCGGCTTACCACCACTGCAGTTGGCCTTCCAAGCTCGTCGCCGGTGCCAACGTTCACCGTTTGTCCTTGCTACTTCTAAACCCCTTTCTCTTTCCCACAACCAACTCCTCCTTCCCACAACCCTTCCCCACATCATCTCTCGTGTTCGGTGCCCCAACCCCTGCTCTTTCCTACCTGACACCCCCTACCTTTCACTTCCTTATCTGTTTCCCCTAGCCCCTCCCTTCCGTTCGGTGGCCCTTCCTCCCTTCTCCACTGCAACCCCATCCCCCTTTTTCCACTGGTGACTCGTAAAAAATCGGTTGGGTCACAAGTCGGACTCCCCCTTCCCTCCAATATACCAAATACGAATTAAAAAAACAAGGAAAAGAAAGAAATGTCCTATTCCAAAGAATTTCAGAAATTGCATTGATATTACAAAATACAGGCACAAGCTGCTTTATCCACAAGCTGAAAACAAGTTGTGGAGGCTGAAAGTGAAATATTCCACTGATATTTAAGTGTTCCACTTTCATTCTTCACACTAGAATAGGCATCTGTAATAATTCACTTGTTCTGATTGATTGCAATTGGATCTCATTCTTCCATTAGTCCTACTAATTCCCTTCTCCCATCCTGAACCAACCAACCAAAAAACAAAAGAAAATTAAAAAACAAATGATATGCTAAACGTGCAAAACTGAAGCCCAGTTTGGTGCAGTTTATGGAGGCTTCTTTTGGCCTTATTTATTTTTTATTTTTGAAAATTGGTACAACTTTTTCTTACAATTATAACTTATGAAACAAAAATAACTTGAATAAAGTGAAAAAAATTAAGATTATTAGGAAGTTCAGAGAGAAATGTATTTAGCTTCTACTCTATGATTATCAGCTTTTTTTAGCTTAAAAGAAACTGTGCTACATAGGGCCTTAGAGAACTGATATGCATGATGCCATTGGGGGTTTAAAGTATTTGATGTGTAGTTCATGCTGCAGCACATCAAACCTGAAGGCAAGGAAAGTCCATATAGATCAAACAGCATACACATTCAGATGCAAGGGGAATTCATATAGTTAACAGTGACCCAAATAGGGAATCATGAAGTCGAGTTCACAACAAAAAAAACCTCAATTATTTGATAATTATGTCTAATATACGAAACAATATATCCTCAAATCTTAAAAGACTCATGTTCAATTACAATAATACTCCCAATAGTGCAACTGTGTAAAAATTGCATTTTTGTTCTCAATAGTAGCATTTTTCCAGTTTCATGTGCCGATCAAGGTATAGTATCCCGGCTCAATCATCAACTCTACCATCTATCACGGGATCAAAATGGTGTTATGGGAAAACTCCTATCCAATAAGCATCGGCTATACATAAATGTATATATATAATTTTGTTATATATAAAAAGAAAATGACCAAAAGAATTTAGGAACATAGGGTAAAAACCTCTTAAACTAAGTATTGGCCTCAGCAGAGACGCCCCCACTTCCTCTGATTGAAAACGAAGGCTCCCGGTATGAACTGCGACTAATCAGATGGCAGTCTAGAAACAAAACTATGACGGTGATATCATCATGAAAATGTCTTCTCACCCCTTGCCCAATCTTTTTCAGGTCTGAGTACCTCATTTCCCTTTTCTTTGCTGCTTCCCTTAGTGCTGCTTTGACGAGTCTCCTTGCAATACCCTGCACCCATATGGAAATATTAGTGTATATTCAAGCAACTTCAAGGATTAAATTCAGAACTTTGGGCCTGTATGGTGTAGCTTTTCTCAAGCTGAGTTAATAATAAAAAAGCATAAGCTAATACACCCTTTTCCCAACTTCCAGATAATCAAAATCTTTCATTAAGCTATTTTATGAGCTATAAGCAAAAGCTGCATTTAACGTTCTGGCACAAATTCCCAGAATAAAAAAGCTATAAACGGCTCCAATAAGCTGCACCAAACCAGCCTTACAATACTATGAAACTATAATAAACCTTTACATCAGGCACTATTGAGGTAATTTTTACGAACCACTTGCTTTTCAGATTATCTAAAAAACAGTTTGGGAGTTACATTTGAGGCTAAGTACACCAATAACCACACAATCATCTGTAGCTTATTACGCAAAAGGCGCAAATAGAAATGGGACATAAGAAAGAGTTGCTGATAGCATTGAAAGTCATTAATTCTTGTTAATTAGAAGCACAGGCATCACAATAATGGCCAACATATATATAAAAGAAACTGAAAAATATAAATTGAAATCGTACATTACGTGGGCACTGGTGGACAATGTCAACTGCCTCTTGATTGCTAAGATGTTCCCACAATCCATCCGATGCAAATATAAGAAATTGATCTTCGGGGTGGAGCTTCTGTACTAGTATCGATGGTTCAGCTTTTAGGATTGGCTTATCAAAGGGTTCGGGCAGTCTAAACTTTGGCAGCAGAGGTTCTCTGTTGAACTCTGACTTCTTCAAATAGGCATCACCAATGGATCTTGAAACCTGCAAAAATGTGACACCTCTGTTAGCAGACTAAAAAACTGGCAATTTCTTCACAAAATTCTCTGTATTTTTTAAAGAACTTAATCAAACTCAAGTCTCCCAAAATTCTCCATATTTTTTGAAAGAACTTAATCAAACTCAACTGTCCCATCAAGCTTACATAGTCTGGTTATATGTGCTATGTGTATGATGAAATTTTTTGAATAATTCATAGTCTGAAAAAGCATAGAAGAGGGCTGCGTTAACTTAAACACAGGAATGGTTTTTCTCATAGTCAGACTATGCTTTATGATGAAAGGGCGTGAAAGGATGGATCATCTGATCTTACTGTTACACTTAATGCTCAAATTTTAGAAGTTGAATGTATATAATATAATCCAAGTTTGAGTTTCCTGCAGTAGTTGCGCTCGTGGAACCCCACAGAATATATTTCCCCAATTGAATGTGGTGAAGGTGAAATATATACTTCACATATAATTCAGAATATGTCATAATATGAAAATTGTTCAATAATCAAGACATTGATGAAAAAATTTAAATTGATTTGTCTAAATGCATGTAAGAAAGAAAAATTGTTATTTGCCCAAACTTTCAAATATATATATATGAAAAAAAAATATTTTCATGCCCAGAAAAGTGAATACTCAAATGATTGAATATGGCATCAGATAGAAAACTCAATGTAAAGGGGGATTTGGAAACTAATAGTATTCATGAATAATTTGTAAATTAAAAATAATACACTATAAATTCATGTCGCATATCCGTAATGAAAGATTCACATTTGAGCAAAAATATTCCTGTAAATATGAAGAGTATTTGGCATAGAGCAACGCTATACATAATCTCATTTCTTACCCGATTTTCTCACTCTTAGACACAAGGCAAAACCCACATTAAAAAAATGCATGTGAGACTCACTCACCTGCGTCCAGAGATGAGAAAATACGGTAAGAAATACTACTACAAGTATATCCTTTGGCACAATGATCGCCAAAAAAAAAAAGGAAACAAGAAAAATCATGACTAAAATAATGCATAAGAAATCACCTGTATAATTCCCTTTACACGCCAAACCTTGTGCTTCAAGACTACAATCTGTGGGTCATCTGGATGCAATGAGTGCAACTCTTCTCTCACAGATTCCGAATTTGCATTGTGCTCAGATGATAATTGAACAGCTTTGATCTCTTTGAATGCCTTTTCAAGTCTTCCTAACACCACACGAGAATCTCCTGCATTTGCAATGTATAGAATTCCACTACAAATTATACCCACCAAACAACACGACCCCACGGAGGCTATTTGTGGCTTACTCAGCCACTGCTTCTTTACAACAGAAAGGAACTCCTCTTCTGTTGCCAAAAATGCTCTGTTTATAACCATCTCTGACATTCCCTGATTCTCCGATGTCAATTCTGCATCATGAATAGCTGTCAAGTCAGTAACATATGCATTAGCTATCTTCAAGACTTGTAAATTACAGGGGGAAAACAGGAGAGAGAGAGAGAATAAATTATAACATGTTTGGCTTTCAAAATAAATTGGTCACTTTTCTAGTGGCTCATTTTGATGAATTACTATGGCCGACAGTTTAAGCTTAAATCTCAACCATCTAGGAGGCATTATTTTCTTATTTCTTTTCTTTTTCTATTTTTAATGAAATAATATTGAAAAATCCTTCAAAATTCCTGAAATCCTTGAACTAAATCTTTCCACCAAGGCAGAACAAAGGATTGGTTCAATAATATAAATTTATTGCCACACCGATTAGCAAATTTCCTTAAATATAATGCAGGACTCTCTGATGATGACACACTTTTTTTTCTTCCCTCCTTATAAAACATAGTAAAAGTCTTATTAAATATTCCCCAACTTGTACACACTAACCCAAAATCTGCTCTAAATCAAAGTTATTCCCCACAGAAACTAATATCAAAGCCCAATTTGATATTATGGACAAAATCATTGCGATCAGAATCTGCTCCAACTTGAACAGCTTTAGGTTTGAAAGCTTCTAAATATCTGCCTTTCCTTTTGCTTGCAAGCTTTATCATAAATTCTCACTCCTGAAAGTCAGTCCCTATGGTCCAAATAAGAATACTGTTTTCTATGGAGCTCCAATGTGAGTGGTAGAAGGCAGCTAACCAGATTGGCACAACAATTGCACCAATGTATAGGAATAAATTGCAAGAAATAGCATTCTCAGTATAAAAATAAATTATTACAAATTCTCCTAAACTAAAACAAAAAGAGTATAATATCACAGTTAAAGAACAAATAGAATGCCAGTGATTTGTATCATACTACAAAATGACCAGATTGCTTTAATGGAAACTAGTCAAAAGTACAATAACAATATACAGGAAACCAAGTAGTAATGTAGCAATCAGAAAAGAAACATACAATAACAATATACAGGAAACCAAGTAGTAATGTAGCAATCAGAAAAGAAACATACTCTTGATATTGTTGAAAAGATGATTATTAATGAAATGAGCAGCTTCTGCACCTCCATGGCCATCATAAATTCCGACAAATGTCCCTAGAGGACCCGACTCAACCGAGCTCATTGGCCCTGACTCAATTTGGCTTTGATCTTCCAATATATTGTTAGCTTGTATTACAGCCATTGAAAATTCCCCATTAACATGGTGTCCTGAATCTTTGTACCACCACAACCCATCAACCCGACCAAATGTGTCCCCCGCTTTACTGCTATATTTGCCTTCATTCGGCGGGGAAGGCCTCCAACAGGGGTATATAAATCTCTTTAATGTAGTTGTCACCATCACTCCTCACATATTATCACCCAAGCAATCCGGCAACCAAATCAATGTTTAAACAAATACCCAACCCTAGTTTTGACCCCTAATTTGACCTCAGTGTCCAAACCCACATCACAATTTCCAAAATACAAGCTCACCTTACAAACTCCAGACACCATTAATCTGTGCATATAGAAAACAACAACCCAATCAATTGCTAAGTCTAAAAATTTCATAATCAGAGCAATGCATGAAACAATAAAGCAGTTAATGGGTACCTGCAAAAATTGCAGATTTTGAGACCCAAAACAAAAAACCCAAATCAAATACAATCAAGTTCGGAGATTACATCTATAATATATACATGGAGGAAAAGAAAGATTTGTGACATACCTTGGATGTGGACATTGATACCTTGACAGCCCTTTGTGTACCCATCATTTGATTATTGAGACATGTTGGTTTTTTTGTCTGAAATAAAAGGAAAAAAATTGTCAAAGCAGATCTATGGGGAGAGATAGATATAGATGTAATTGATTTGTGTTTCTTGGTGTTGAAGAAAGAAGGAATTAAACATAGATAGAAGATAGACACCAAGTCTGAAAGGGCTGTTTGGCCCTTTTCTTGGCTTTTAACTCTTTGGGTTTTCAGTCTTTGTATTCCAAATTTATAATATTATAAATTTTCTTTTGGGAGGTTTTTTTGACCTTGACCAGTAACAACTAATTAACCACCCTTTTAGGCAACTTTTACTCATCTCTCCATCCCCTTAATTAGTAAAAACTTTTCTTTTTCATATTTTCACATTATACTTTTTTGCCTTTTGCTTCAAACTCCCCCTTGGATTCTCCTTCCTGTTCCTCATGGGGAAATTACATGTCAGTGCAGGTTTTACAAACTGTTTACAAATTAGTAATACATTTTAGAATAAATTATAAATACATATTTGAAATTTGCTTAAAATAAAGATTATCTCTTATAATTTGAAAAATTATATTTCGATTCTTCAAGTTGCTAATCGTATAATAAATGACTCATTTTATTAAGAAAGTCTTGCTAATAAGTGCCCCTAGGACATAAATAAAAGACTAAACAATTAAAGAACACAAGACTCTCTTACTAATGCATTTTTATTAAAATTAATATAATTTTTAACACGATTTTCAAGATACTTTTTACACACTTTCTAATATTAAACAATGTCTAAGGGGCATTTGTTAACATTTTCCTTATTAATAAATTATTAAGTCAATTAATAATTTTTAATGATATCATAAATATATTTCAATCAATAATTCAAATAATTTTATTGTTGTATGAGAGAGTAGTTGAGAATTTCATTTTTTTGGTGCTAATTT
Source organism: Camellia japonica (assembly GCA_030407325.1). Classification (NCBI taxonomy): domain Eukaryota; kingdom Viridiplantae; phylum Streptophyta; class Magnoliopsida; order Ericales; family Theaceae; genus Camellia; species Camellia japonica. Next base: position 102,629,538 of record JAPPVO010000032.1, read on the forward strand.
TGCTAAACAAAAAAATTCTAATAAAGAAATATTTGTAATTTTTAAAACCACTGGAAACAATCTGTATTTTAATTAAATCTCAAGGGATATATTTTTAATTTACCCTAATTTTACAGACATTAAAGTAGAATGTGATAAATTTTTTCATCAATCAATAATTAATTTTAAAAAATTTCATTGAATTGTAGTTTTTTTTTCTTTTATTTTTCTTCACTCTTTTCCCTCTACTTTTTTTTAATATTCTTTTTGTATTGCACAAATTACACTGACCTCCTTCGAGATTGAAAAAAAAAAAAAAATAGTAAATCCCACAAATTTGACATAATTACACTAAACTCCCTTAAGGTTTAATTCATATAACACTTGGCTTCTTTTTCATCGTAAATTTTTTGGTTGTATAAATGAAAAAATAATATTGTCATCTCTTTTACATCGAAACGTATATTTTAGTTTATATATCTTTGTGACTGGATATCATCTTCATTAGTTTTGATCTTTTTAACCTTAAATTACAATTGCACCCCTTGTGGTTTGCTTTAAAAAATGATTTGCTCTTATAATTCGCCCCTTGAAGTTTTTAATTTCGTAACAAATGATTCATTTTATTAATAAATTATCAAGTCAATTAACAGTTTTTAATGATATCATAAATTTATTTCAATTAATAATTCAGGTAATTTTATCAATGTATAGGAGAGAGCAGTTAAGAATTTTATTTTTTTTCAATTAATTTTGTTAAATAAATTTTTTTGACAATGAGGTATTTATAATTTTAAGCAAACCTCAAATAATGTTTTTGTAATTTACTTAAAAAATAACTTATTAAAAGAGAGGTAAGTATAATTATATCAAAAATATGAAACTTATTATATTTTTTCTCAACTTTAAAAAAGGTTAGTGTAATTTACCTTTTTGTCTTTTGACGTGGAATGCTAAGGGCTGTTTGGTGCTATTGTTTATCAAAGATAATGAGAGCCAACACCCATAAAATTGGCTCATAAACCATGTATTTATTTAGGTGTGTATATCTAGCCCATAAGCCCGCGGTCCACCTTGTAGCACTTTGAGTTTTTCTTCATCGCTCAAGCGATAGATTGTTTGCTTGAGCGGTATTTGAGAACTTCCAGTATTTTTGCAGGTCTGCAGAGATACTGGGAGGGTAGTATTCTTTGCTCGAATGGTCTTGGCTCTAGCGGTTAGCTTTTGTCTGCAAAACTTCTGAGAGGGTGTCATTATGCACTTGAGCGGTCACTTCGATCGCTCGAGTGGTGTCATTTTTTGTGTCTGGTCGCTTGAGTGGTGTTTTGTTCGCTCGAGCAGTCTGTTTGAATACAACAGCTTTAAAGGTCATTTTTGGCCATATGTGGATCCCTTTTCTCTCTCTTTTTTCTCTCTCCTTCTGCAATTGTTGAGCTTCCAAGCTCTTCCTACCTGGTTTTCATCTACTTTTAGCCATCTTAGCCCTTTAGTCCTTTAGACCAAAACGTAGAGGGTCACAGGGGCTTCAGTTTAATCTGAGCGGATAGTGTTTTCGTCATCGTGGATTTTTCAGTTTTCTCCTCGTCGCTTCAAGAGGTAGAGATTTTCTTGTTCCTCTTCAATACCTCGTCTATAGATAGACATGTGGTAGATTTTATCACATAAAAAGCATACTCATTATGAATTTTAAAAAAAAACATATAAAGGGGATCTAGGGTTTGAATGTTTGGGGTTAAAATTATAAAATTGATGATTGTTTGGGTTAATTGGGGAGTAGATTAATGTGTTTATGTTGTGAGGAAGGGAAAATCCTAATTTAATAATTTGACCTAATGAATTGAAAAGGAGTAAAGTTGAATAATGTTTGTGTTTTGATAATTTGAGTTGTGTTATTGTGTTGTTAGCATAAACAGAGAATTAATTTTGGTATAGGAATTTTAATTGGATAATCATGTTAAGTTGAGTTGGGTTATTGCTTGGAATCCATGGATGTGGTTTTATCGAAAATGTGGAAGTTGGTCTTTTTAAAAGAAAAGGATTTGGGCAAGTTAACTTGGAAAATAAAAGAGTTGATTTTGGAAAGAGAAAGAATCCACGATGTATTGTAAATTTATAATTTAAACTTGAGGTTGAATTTTGAAACCGATGAAAATTGTTGTGATTATCATTGTTGTTGGACTTAAGGTCGAGTGAGCATCAGATTATCATATCACGTGTGTTTAAATATTTATGCTTAAATATTTTGTCTTTGGTCATCGGTGGAGGATGACATTGTGATGTTGAATAGATTTTGTGTGTGTAGCACACATCGGGTTATTTATGTTTGTTGAATTATGTGATGGTTGGAAATGTGCATGCGCTGAGAATAAAGGGTAGCATTACCTTCCAGCTAGCGCTTGGAGAATTGGCTACGCTGAAAATGTGGGGTACCAATACCTTCCAGCTAGCGCTTGAAGAACTTGGCAGAGGTACCATTACCTTCGAGCTTGTGACTGGTAAATTGGCGTGAGTATTGGAAATGTGTGTTCTTGGCTTACCGTGCTTGAGGCTCGTAGAGCGTTGTTGGGTTTCTCATTATCATATCGGTTCTATTTATGTGTTTCACGCGTAGTAATGATTATTTCGTAGAGGATGTCAATTGTCTTATATGGTTAGGTAAGAAGCATTTTATATGTATCGTCATCATGTTCGTTTTGGATGTTTCTATTTGGAAATCGTAATTTGGAATTGGACGTAAGTTCGGTAATCGAGGGAAATGTAATTAGATTTCATGGGTTTGTTTTCAAATACCTGTTATTGTCTGGCCAATTAAAATGAAAAGGGGTAACAAGAAGAAAGAAAAGCGAATGGTTTTAGTTGTTGGATAAATTGAATGATTTTGAGAAAAGTACCTATGTAAGTATATCTTCATGTATAAACTGACACTTATGTATATAGTATAACTTAAAGTATTCATGATCATTGTTATCTGTATATTGTTATTGTTTAGGATCATGTTGGGATCCTTACTGGACTTTATGTTCATCCCACGTTGCTAATTCTTTTTTAGGTGAACATCGAGAAGTGTTTCAAGATCGAGGATCTTCATTATCTGTTGGCCATGGGGCCTTTTATTTGTTGGCTGAATGCCATTGTTGTAAAAAGGCTTGAACCCTTTCTTTTTCATTTAATGATGTAAACCTATGGACAATTTACTGTAATTATGTTACACGTTTCATTCATTTTGTATACGAATGAGAGAATCTTTATTTACTTATCTTTACTAAGATATTGAAACTTTTATCTGCTATTTCTGAAATTGTTTATAATAATGATTTGGTAATGTTATCCGAGTAATTAAAAAGTGGAGTGTTTTAACTTAGTATCAGAGCGAGTCGGGTTTGAATACTTTGGGTTCGTGGGAAATGATTTTTACTACATCGGGTTTACTATTCTTGGTGAGGACGTTGTATGTAGTTAGGATAAGTGTTAGGATTTATATGTTGCATTTATGTGAGCATGGGATTAAGTTTCTTAGATAATACTTGTAGCTGGTGAACTTGCTTTGAGGTCTTATCGAAAACACGCTTGATCAACGTGGTTTCTGATAAGAACTCCTTGAGAGTTTCGGGATGAGTAGTTATCCTCATGGACTTGATTTGATTATGTGACTAAGTGTTTAATCATTTATATGATGTAGAACTATGTGTTTGGGGGTTAGTGTGTCTTGTAGCCTAGAGATGGTGAGTGTTTGTGTGTGCCTCGGGGAAGGGTTGTGGTGTTGTGCACTAAGTTGGTCTTGTTTTGATTTTATAGGACATAAGGGAATAAAAGACAAGTTGGGAGTAGGAGAGCCGGTAAGGGTACATCGGTTCCTTTAGCACCTGCCGTTGCAGCATCGACTGTCGGCGAGGAAGTTGCACACGAGATTGTGAGAGCGGTACAAGATGCTCTAGCTCACAATGAGGGTGACAACGGGTATACCCTCAAGCTTACTAAGGAATTTATTCATTCCAATCCATTGGAGTTTTTGGAGAGGTTAAACTGTTGGAGGTAAATGATTGGTTGGAGCAGATTACCAAGAATCTTGATATGCTCAGAGTTGAGAATGAGGAGTTGAAGATTTTTTTGGTGAATTTTCAATTGAAGGGAGACATAGGGTATTGCTTTTATCGAGGCCTTTTCGGCTAAGTACTTCCCTCCTTCTGCTTGGGAAAGGTTGAGGGAATAGTTTGTTGAGTTGCACTAGTATGCTGCTTCTATGGCATAGTTTGAGATGCAGTTTACTAGTTTGTCGAGGTTTGTTCTAGAGTTAGTGGCAACAGAGAAGCGTCGTTGTTATGAGTTTGAGAGGCAATTACGTGATGATATCAAGGAGAAGGTAGTTGGATCTTTGTGGAAGAATTACTATGCTCCAGTTGAGGGGCGACGACCCATGTGGAGACCATGGTTGTGAGTGTTAGTCGAGTTAGGGAGGAGGCCACTTTAACAACTCCTACGGTTCATAAGCGCTCTAGGCTCAGTAAGAGGTAGAGTTGAGCGCATGCATAATCCCAGGCTCAGTCCTTGTCTTCGTCGGGGGTTTCAGACTCGTCAGTTGGGAGGCCTAGTAAGGTTCAAGCTTCAAGTCAGTTGCAGAGTAAGGGATCTACTATTTGTTTTGATTGTGGTCATCTGGGCCATGTTAGACTTTTCTACCCGTTGCGTGTAAATTATTCGAGTGTTTTAGAACCTAGTCGGATTCAGTCTTTTCAGTCCAGTCAGGGGCGATACCGATACAAGACCCGTGTAGGCCTTGCTTCAAAAGCTTCGCGAGGGTCGACTTTTTAGTCATTACAGTAGTATTACCTTTGAAAGGGGCTTTTGTCTTAGAGACCGATGGTTTAATATTTGAACTTTTGTTGTCGAATGATGTGTTATTGTGTACTGAGGCATCATTGTACTATGTTGTATTTACATATTGTTGTTGTTGTTTGTTATTCCTTATGTGTTGAAGGCTTATGATCGATTTTGGACTCTTTTATATGTGTAATGAGAAGTTGTTCTTGGGATTGGTAACCGTAGTGGTGCTGTATAAATGTTGTTGTTTTATGACATGATTATGCTGTGGGCTGTGAGCTTTGTTTTGTTGGGAGTTAATTATTGAAAACGCGTAATCCATGGATGTTTGTGGTTAGGGGTGTTGTACGGTGAAAACAAGTTATCAGGCTAGGATGTGCTGAGTATAAGGGAGTGTGAGACTTGTATGTTGGAGGTAGTAAGAATGGTATTGTGTGTGATATTTAGTATTTTGGTTTTGTTGGTCAGTGAGTTCGTGCTAGTCCTATTGATTGTAATAAGGTAGTGTGTGTGTTGAGGTATTATTAGATATGGGATGGAGTGTATGAATGTAAGGAGAATTTAGTGGTTAGCTACTAGAGACATTCCTTGGGAGGAAGAATGGTTGTGTTCTTGGGTAGTGAGTGTGGCATTGGTGAGAATTCTTTTGTGTCTGGAATTATGTGATTACCGTTGACCATATTGGTCTAATGTTTGAGATGTTAGGATGGGCTTACCATATAGATATAGGAGTGTTGACCTTCTTCAGGAACCATTGGGGTATGGTCTAGTTTGGAGGAATCCGGGGTGATTCAAGGGGTATTGGGAATTTGTGTGCGGAACTCCATTAGGAGTGGTGGTGTTGGGTGGCATGTCGGTGTTTGGTATCGAGTGTCCAATTTTATCGAGTTGGTTAAATGGTTAGTTGATTTTGGAGTATAGTTGACAAATAGTCACAATGAGTCTTGCTTGGAGTTTGGTAAAGAGGGTTGTAACCTTGTAAGTGCCTTAAGATGGTTTAGCGAGAGTGAAGTCTTGTGTCTGCGATGTAGAAGCTTGTGTGGAGCTTGTGATGAATTAGTGGAACTCCTCAAGGCAGAATATTGCGTGGGGTCATTGTTTTACATGTGCATTATGCCTCGTGTAGGTGATGATTTATGATGATGTTCATGATAAAAGAGAATTTCAAGATAGTGAGCCTTTTTGTGTTTTGTTGCGTTGATAACGTGGTTGTTATTTCTATTAAAGGTTGTTATATAAATTTGGCATATATGTTTGTTGTGGCATCATGGTAGGGGTGATGGAGGTTATGAGATGATGGTTGTGGAGCTTGATGTGGAAAATGAGTTTTCCTAGTGTTATAGCCTCGAGTGGCCTTGTTTAATGGAAATGTTGTGGACCTAATCTAAATTGTAATGAAGAATTTCACTGTATAGTCCTGTGTAACTAACTTGTGGATGATTATGTATTTCGATTTACGTCTTTGTTTTTGGAGAATGTTTATAAAACTTTTGAGTTTTGCTTGAAAAGCAAAAAATGTATTTTAACTTTTGATCGGTGTGAGTTTTGGCACTTATGAGAGATGTTTTACATTAAAGAGGTGATTTTCAAAGAATCGGGAAAATAATGATTTTTTTATTTTTATTTTTATTTTTTTGACAAAGTTCTGTTATCATTTGTTTTACCTAGAATGATGGATGTTGTGTAAATGACTTAGCTTGAAATGCTAATTTTGGGTTGGCTGTTGGTTTTGGTGTTAGTGAGGTTTGCATACCAGTGTGTTGTCTCTAATCTTATTCTGTTGGGAGTTCTCTTATCCTATGTGAGTTCACCAAGACTTTTGTTGTGGAGATTTCTTCTGTATTTTAGTGCTGAGCACTAGGGTGTGTGTGGTCGTGTTGTGAGGGTTGCCGCTTGGTTGATGTTTCTAGTATGCGTGTGGTTGTTGTTTTTTGTTCTGTCTCGTAGGCCCAGTGAATTATACAGGTCGAGTAGGCATCCATGTTTTGCTCATTGAGTTTCATTGTTCGAGCGTCTTTGGGGCCCCGAAATGTTGAATCGGGATTCGGGAATTTATCGCAAGTTTGGGCCCAGCTTTAAGTTAGTAGTTGTGCTTTTGGTTGTGATTGAGTTGCCTTTGATTTGGTCTTATCTTTAATTTCGGGGACGAAATTTCCTAAGGAGGGGAGGTTATAGCACTCTGAGTTTTTCTTCATCGCTCGAGCAGTATTTGAGAACTTCCAGTATTCTTGTAGGCCTGCAGAGATGCTGCGACTCTAGGAGGGTAGTGTTCTTCGCTCGAGCAGTATTTCTTGCGCTCAAGCAGTCTTGGCTCGAGCGGTTAGCGTCTGTCTACAAAACTTCTGAGAGGGTGTCATTGTGTGCTCGAACGGTCACTTCGTTCGCTCGAGTGGTGACACTTTTTGTGTCTGGTCACTCAAGTAGTGTTTTGTTCACTCGAGCGATCTGTCCGAATACAGTAGCTATAAAGTCACTTTTGGTTATATCTGGATCACTTTTCTCTCTTTTCTCTCTCATTCCCCCATTATTGAGTTTCCAAGCTCTTCCTACCTAGTTTTTATCTACTTCTACCCATCTTAGACCCTTAGTTCTTTAGACCAAAACGTAGAGGGTTGCGGGGGCTTCATTTTAATTTGAGTGGATCATTTTTTTGTCATCGTGAATTTTTTAGTTTTTTTCTCGTCGCTTCAAGAGGTAAGGATTTTCTTGTTCCTTTTCAATACCTCGTCTATAAATAGACGTGGTAGATTTTATTACATAAAAAGCATGCTCATTATGAATTTTTGAAAAAACATATAAAGGGGATCTAGGGTTTGAATGTTTGGGGTTAAAATTGTAAAATTGATGGTTGTTTGGGTTAATTGTGAAGTAGTTCAACGTGTTTATGTTGTAAGGAAGGAAAAGCCTTAATTTAATAATTTGACCTAATGAATTAAAAAGGAGTAAAGTTGAATAATGTTTGTGCTTTGATAATTGAAGTTGTGTTATTATGTTGTTAGCATAAACAGAGAATCAATTTTGGTATTGGAATTTTAATTGGATAATCATGTTAAGTTGAGTTGGGTTATGGTTTGGAATCCATGGATGTGGTTTTATCAAAAATGCAAAAGTTGGTCTTTTTGAAAGAAAAGGATTTGGTCAAGTTAACTTGGAAAATAAAATAGTTGATTTTGAAAAGAGAAAGAAACCATGATGTATTTTAAATTTCGAATTTGTTGGATTTTGAAACTGTTGAATATCGTTGTTATTATCATTGTTGTTGGACGTAAGGTCAAGTGAGCATCGAATTATCGTATTACGTATGTTTAAATATTTATGCTTAGAGATTTTGTCCTTGGTCATCAGTGGAGGATGACATTGTGATATTGAATAGATTTTGTGTATGTAGTACACATCGGATTATTTATTTTTGTTGAATTATGTGATGGTTAGAAATGTGCATGCGCTGAGAATAAGGGGTACTATTACTTTCCAGCTAGCGTCTGGAGAATTGGTTGCGCTGAGAATGTGGGGTACCAGTATCTTCCAGTTAGCACCTGGAGAACTTGGCAAAGGTATCTTTACCTTCCATCTTGTGACTGGTAAATAGGCGTGAGTATTGGAAAGGTGTATCCTTGGCTTACCGTGCTTGAGGCTGGTAGAGCGTTGTTGGGTTTCTCGTTATCATCTTGGTTCTTGAGAGAGAGAGAGAAGAGAAGAAGAAAAAGAAGAATTGTGTTGAGTCTTGTACAACAAAGGTAAACATACATCATCTCTTCTCTCAAGTTCTTTTACCACTTGTTTTTCCCCTCCTAATACATGCTCTTTGTATATATATGTTGTAGTCTAGGCCTACACTCTTGTATAAATGTGTATTAATCAAGAAATGGTATGCTTTTCTTTCTTTCTTAAATTTTCAGCAGCAAATCTTTTCCCTCCCTTGAATTTATTTTCCTATCAAAACTCCATAAACTCGAAATCTGTTTTTATGATATAATATTTGGTATGTCTAGAGTATGTGATAATTTTGGTAGGACCTAAGGCTGTATTTTTATAACCTAAACAACTTTTCTAAGTTTGTTACTCATAGAACCAGAAAAACAGTCAACTTTGTCTATTTTTATAAAATTCCAGAAAAATAATCTTGAGTCCACTTTTATGTCAAAATCTTAATCTTGGTGTTATATTTTAACTAAAATTTGTTTGAACTCAAGAGAGTGAGGGGTTCGAGAGAAAAACAGATTTGCATAACGGTCAATGAATCTGGATAGATCTTGGTAATTCTAAATTATCTTAAAATATAAAATACCTATCCTACTTTCATAAATTGAGTTTGAAACTAGACTTATTTATCTATAGACTCACATGAGGCCAGGTCCTTAGGGCCAATAAAAGTATTTTTTTCATAATTATTTTCAAATTGGTTCAAATCTGGAAATTTGTGTTAATATGCTCCTATTTGATTTGCAACTCTTATATTCTATGTTTCTTGAATGTTTTAGTCTTGATATGTAATCTATGATAATTTGTGAATTTTCCTTTACCACGAATAAATTACTTGTTGTTTAGTTTGGATTCGTAATTATATTGACCATGCTTTGCTATAACTGAGAACATAATGCACTTAATAAAGGGGAAATCAAATGGGATGGTAATGGGTTGCGATCATTGTATTAAATTTCAAGAGATAATGAACGACGAATTCAAGAGTATGATATAGTGGAATGTATTCCATTTTTGTGAAGTCTTGCGCAAGTGTGTTTTCGAACCCGAACATGGCACAGGAGGTATTCTTGCTGCTTAACAGAAATGGGAGGCATAAGGGTGGCAGTGAGGCTCTCACACAGGGAGAGTATCCCTGGAAGCCCGTTCCCTTGGGGCAGACCGTGATGTCACCACTCGGGTATGTAACCTAGGTGCGTGGGCATCATTGGTAATTGTGCGGTAAGCGACACACTGGTGGTTATGCGGTAAGCGACATATTGGTATTGTATTAACCAAGGGGGAGTCAGAATTGCCCGTGGCCAGTGTTAGTGGTTGGGTAAGAACGGCATTCCGTGGGGAGTTTCCTAGAACTAACTAAAATTGACTATTATTCATGAGAACTAAAATTTAATTATAAGCTCTGCTTAATTATTACTTTCGCTATATGTTATGATCGTGCAGTTATGTTACTTGTGTATTTGGAATGGGAAAAGGGTTGGGTGTGTGTGTTTACTGGGCATTCCAAGCTCATGACGTTTTATGCCAGGTGAATGCGAGTTTTACACCGAAAATAGAATCCCTAAAAGCTTTGCGGAACCATGGCTGCCTTGGAAATTAAATTGTATATTTCCTGTATTTTGGATAATCTTTTTGTATCAAGGAACTGATCTGTATTTAAAGACTTGAAGACTTTTTATTTGTAACTATTATTAATATTTTCTTTTAGTATAATTATTTGTATTTTGTGCTTAAAAATGATGTGTATCCGCTAGTTAACTAGGATATTAGTTATAACTCTTTTGGATGACCTTTTGTAAAATGAATATAAACGATGTAAATTTCCTTTTGTTAATATAGTTGTAGAACTCTTGAGTACATGTTTTATTCATCGTATTCTTTCGTATTTGCTATGTGGATGCAAACCTTTAAGAATTGTTTATGCGTTTGATTTTCAATCTCCAAGGTATGAATAAGTCCAACTCTAAAATCATCTTGGACACAGATTGATCGTCTGTACACCAATCGTGATCGATGGCAACCAGAAGAATGAGACGAGTTACACATTCATTGGGACGCTTTTATTGTTTAAGAGGGATAGACCAACTTCCTTGGTTACCACAAATCAACGAATGTAATGACACCAAAAACCTATAGAACGATCATCAGGATACATTCATAGTGAGTATGTGGACTACCACATCAGAAATTGGCAACAGGGGTTTTCACAATGAAGCAACGGCATCATTACCTATACAACGAGTAGTTTATAATTTTTGCAAAAAAAAAAAAAAGAAAAAAAAAAACTAGATGATTAAAATACATTGACAGAATCTACCTGGAAGCACAATAAGGCAATGCGGGTAAATTATCCACAACTTTTCGACGGTTTAAAATTTCGAGGATGAAATTTTTTTAAGGGGGATAGGTTGTAGAGACCCTAATTTTTGTAATTACCATTAAATCCCCAACCTTGAGTTTATTTCAATAAAGCCCTTGAATTTTTGCTTAATTGCGTTTTAAACCCTAGAATCGGGAAGTATCACTGATTAATTCGAGTAAACCCTAATCGATCCTGTAGATTGATAATCACCTTTAAAATCCTATTATTAACTATTAGACCCTATAATTATAGATTAATCACTTTAAAATCTTAATTCCCGATAATGCCGTTTTTGCTCGGTTTCTCGCCTTTGCTTGTGCTTTAATTTAATAGGGCCCAAATTTATTCTAACTATTTTCTAATGTTAATAACATATATCAAGGTTTCATAAATTTAGACTTGGTCCCTATATACTTCTATTTTATTTCATTCCAACCCTTAATTATAATATTTTATTAATTAATGTACTTGTGCCTATTATTTTATGTTTATAAATACAAATAACTCATATATATACATATATATATATATTTCTTGGAGCCCAAGTAGCTAGTCATGTGAGGGTTGAAAAGGCCTTGATGGACAACTTTGACAAATTACACATATGGAACTTGGCCCCTAAGAAACTTTCCAATCCTTTCTTATATATGCACACTTCTCCCCCTCATTTTACACATTTTCAACCATGCACTAGAGGAGTGAGAGAGAGTGATCTTGGAAAAAAGAGAGAGAGGGAGAGAGAGAGAGAGAGAGAGAGAGAGAGAGAGAGAAGAGAAGAAGAAAAAGAAGAATTTTGTTGAGTCTTGTACAACAAAGGTAAACCTACATCACCTCTTCTCTCAAGTTCTTCTACCACTTGTTTTTCCCCTCCTAATATATGCTCTTTGTATGTATATGTTGTAGTCTAGGCCTACACTCTTGTATAAATGTGTATTAATCAAGAAATGGTATGCTTCTCTTTCTTTCTTAAATTTCCAGCAGCAAATCTTTTCCCTCTTTTGAATTTATTTTCCTATCAAAACTCCATAAACTCAAAATCTGTTTTTATGGGGTAATATTTGGTATGTATAGAGTACGTGATAATTTTTGTAGGACCTACGGATGTATTTTTATAATTTAAACAATTTTTCTAAGTTTGTTACTCACAGAACTAGAAAAACAGTCAACTTTGTCTATTTTTATAAAATTCCAGAAAAATAATCTTGAGTCCACTTTTATGTCAAAATCTTAATCTTGGTGTTATATTTTAACTAAAATTTGTTTAAACTCAAGAGAGTGAGGGGTTCGAGAGAAAAACAGATTTGCGTAACTGTCAACGAATCTGGACAGATCTTTGTAATTCTGAATTATCTTAAAATCTAAAATACCTATCCTACTTTCGTAAATTGAGTTTGAAACTAGACTTATTTATATATAAACTTACATGAGGCTAGGTACTTAGGGCCAATAAAAATATTTTTTTCATAATTATTTTCAAACTGGTTCAAATCTGGAAATCTGAAAATTTGTGTTAATATGCTCTTATTTGGATTGCAGCTCTTATATTCTATGTTTCTTGAATGTTTTAGTCTTGATATGTAATCTATGATAAGTTTTGAATTTTCCTTTATGATGAATAAATTACTTGTTGTTTAGTTTGGATTCGTAACTATATTGACCATGCTTTGTTATAACTGAGAACATAATGCACTTAATAAAGGGGGAAATCAAATGGGATGGTAATGGGTTGCGATCATTGTAATAAATTTTATGATATAATGAACGACAGATTCAAGAGTATGATATAGTGGAATGTATTCCATTTTTGTGAAGTGTTGCACAAGTGTGTTTTCGAACCCTAACATGGCACGGGAGGTGTTCTGGCTGCTTAACGGAAATGAGAGGCATAAGGGTGGCAGTAAGGGTCTCACACAGGAAGAGTATCCCTGGAAGCCCGTTCCCTTGAGGCAGATCGTGATGTCACCACTCGGGTATGTAACCTAGGTGCGTGGGCATCATTGGTAATTGTGCGGTAAGCGATGCACTGGTGGTTATGCGGTAAGCGACGCACTGGTGGTTATGCGGTAAGCGACGCATTGGTATATTATTAACCAAGGGGGAGTTAAAATTTCCCGTGGCTAGTGTTAGTGGTTGGGTAGGAACGACATTCCGTGGGGAGTTGCCTAGAACTAACTAAAATTGACTATTATTCATGAGAACTGAAATTTAATTATAAGCTCTACTTAATTATTGCTTTCGTTGTATGTTATGATCGTGCCGTTATGTTACTTGTGTATTTGGAATGGGAAAAGGGTCGGGGTGTGTATGTTTATTGGGCATTCCAAGCTCATGGCGTTTTATGCCAGGTGAATGCGAGTTTTACACGGAGAACGGAATCCTAAAAGCTTTGCAGAACCATGGCTGCCTTAGAGATTAGATTGTATATTTCTTATATTTGGGATAATATTTTTGTATCAAGGAACTAATCTGTATTTAAAGACTTAAAGACTTGAACTAATCTGTATTAATATTTTCTTTTAGTATAATTATTTGTATTTTGTGCTTAAAAATGATGTGTATCCGCTAGTTAAACCCTGGTGTATCGTTGTATAATATTATCAAAATTGTGATTAATCTATAATTATAGGGTCTAATAGTTAATAATAGGGTTTTAAAGGTGATTATTAATCTACGGGATCGATTAGGGTTTACTCGAATTAATCCGCGATGCTTCCTGATTCTAGGGTTTAAAATGCAATTAAGTGAAAATTCAAGGGCTTTATTGAAATAAACTCAAGGTTAGGGATTTAATGGTAATTACAAAAATTAGGGTCTCTACAACCTATCCCCCTTAAACAAATTTCGTCCTCAAAATTTTAAGCCGTCGAAAAGTTGTAGATAATTTACCCCGCAATGCATCATTGTGCTTCCAGGTAGATTCTGTTGACATATTTTAATATAGTTTTTTTTTTTTTTTCCCCGCAAAGATTATAAACTAGTCGTTGTATAGGTAATGATGTTGTTGCTTCATTGTGAAAACCCATGTTGCCAATTTCTAATGTGGTAGTCCACGTACTCACTATGAATGTATCCTGATGATCGTTCTCTAGGTTTTTGGTGTCATTATGTTCGGTGTTTTGTGGTAATCGGGGAAGTTGGTCTATCCCCCTTAAACAATAAAAGCGTCCTAATAAATGTGTAACTTGTCTCATTCTTCTAGTTGCCACCGATCACGATTGGTGTACAGATGATCAATTTGTGTCCAAGATGATTTTAGGGTTGGACCTATTCATGCCTTGGAGATTGAAAATCAAACGCACAAACAATTCTTAAAGGTTTGCATCCACATAGCAGATACGAAAGAATACGATGAATAAAGCATGTTCTCTAGAGTTCTAAAACTATATTAACAAAAGGAAATTTACATCGTCTATATTCATTTTACAAAAGGTCATCCAAAAGAGTTATAACTAATATCCTAGTTACATTTTTCCTATGTTAACCATGGCTCGTACTGCGGTTTCTTGGGTTCATATGTCATGTACTGCTCTTCCTCAAGATACTGCTCAGTGAGATGTTCATTTTCCTCTCCTTGAAGTGCAAATATTTTGCTGTTCGCCTCAGATTGTTAACCAGTCCAGATTTTTGATTGCTCTCCGCCTTGTAATTTTGTTGCCTAGTAGCTCCCAACTTAGTTACTGCCCGCCAATAACATGTGTATTTTTTCCCGAGCGCTCTTCTCAATTTTCGTCTAGCTGGGGGCATTCAAACCTCCTGTGTCCCATCTGTTGACAATGATAGCACTTGATCAACCCAACTGGTCTTGTCTGAAAACTTTCTTTCAGATTTTGTTGCTGCGATTGTTGGGGTTGTTGGGGTTCCCTAGAATATGGCTTCTATGCTGCATGCCGTCGACTATTTCTTTCCGGTCCCACATTAGATTGATTGTTTTCTTTCCTCAAACTCCAAATTCTCTTGGAGTCTGCCACCTCCTGTTCTGAATCAAGTGCTGTGTCAACCACATCTGCAAAAGTGGGAAGTTGCATGGGCAAAACTCTTCCTCGAATTGTAGGGTCTAGACCCCATTCAAATTTTTGTGCTTTGTCTTCATCGTTTTCTACGTATTGAGTTGCATAACGCGCCAACTCTTCGAACTTTGCCACGTATTGGGTCACCGTCATCGTGCCTTGTTCTAAGTTCAGAAATTCAAAAATTCTTTCTTGTTTGACAGTGTTCGGAAAGTACTTCCTCAAAAATAACTCCTTAAACTGCACCCATGTTATTGCGGTGATGTCCCTGGATTCCCGAATTAGGGCCCATCAATGATCTGCTTCCCCTTCAAGTTGGTAAATGGCTAGATCAATCCTATCAATGTGTTCAGTTATTTCTATCGTGTTGAACATCTTTTCAATTTGTCAGATCCAATTTTCAGCAATTTTAGGATCGGGTTCACCAGTGAAGATCGGCGGTCTCTGTTTGCGAAACTCGGAGAATAGATGTGTCCTCTCATTTTGACGCGTTCTCCTCAGTCTTCCTAATTCTTCCAAAATTTGATTTCTAACATTCCCGGGTAAGTTGGCAGCGGATGTAGGGGCGTGATCGTGATTGTTGACTCCAGGTGCTCTATTCCTGTTTATATTGGCATCATTGTTGTGGTTGGTGGCGTTGTTGTTGCCTACGTATTTGTTTGCTCTTGTATGGTTCACCATCTGCCAAACTCGCAGTTGAGTGCAGGTTAGGGTTTTGTTAATGCAGTTAGTCAAGGAAATTGCTAAAGTGAAATGCTCTACTCAAAACACAATCCAAGTAACACTTAATAAGCACCTAACCATCAACTCCATCACCACTCTCGGTCGCTCTGGGCAACTGCATGTTTCGGTTCAGTGATTAAACCTAACCTTTCCTTTCTTTATTATGAAATTCTAGTTCCACTGCTCTTATCTGAAAGGCTTTCTTCACCACCTGGTACCAATACTAGAATCGTCGGCTCACGACTATATACTTTCACGAATCGACATTCCCATGCCCGAAATTCGAAGAAACGTCCTAGGGTTGGTCGAGAAAATTTTAATTTTTGGCATCTTCTAGTCTCTAGACTAAGTAGTGTTATCATAATGTAATATAGTCGGTGGTAAGGTTGTTTCTAATTGCAACTCGAAATGCGTGGGTAAGGGTTGAACCTAAGCTCTGATACTAAGTTGTGACGCCCCAAATTTTGATAATATAATACAACGATACACCGGGGTTTAACTAGCGGATACACATCATTTTTAAGTACAAAATACAAATAATTATACTAAAAGAAAATATTAATAATAGTTACAGATAAAGTTCTTCAAGTCTTTAAATACAGATCAGTTCCTTGATACAAAAAGATTATCCAAAATACAGGAAATATACAATCTAATCTCTAAGGCAGCCATGGTTCCGCAAAGCTTTTAGAGATTCCGTTCTCGGTGTAAAACTTGCCTTCACCTGGCATAAAACGCCATGAGCTTGGAATGCCCAATAAACATATACACCCCAACCCTTTTCCTATTCCAAATACACAAGTAACATAACAGCACGATCATAACATATAGCGAAAGTAATAATTAAGCAGAGCTTATAATTAAATTTCAGTTCTCATGAATAATAGTCAATTTTAGTTAGTTCTAGGCAACTCCTTACGAAATGCCATTCTTACCCAACCACTAACATTGGCCACGAGCAATTCTGACTCCCCTTTGGTTAATACAATACCAATGCGTCGCTTACCGCATAACCACCAGTGTGTCGCTTACCGCACAATTACCAATGATGCCCACGCACCTAGGTTACATACCCGAGTGGTGACATCACGGTCTGTCCCAAGGGAATGGGCTTCCAGGGATACTCTCCCTATGTGAGATCCTCACTGCCACCCTTATGCCTCCCATTTTCGTTAAGCAGCCAGAATACCTCCCATGCCATGTTAGGGTTCGAAAACACACTTACGCAAGACTTCACAAAAATGGAATACATTCCACTATATCATACTCTTGAATCCGTCGTTCATTATCTCATAAAATTTAACACAATGATCGCAAACCATTACCATCCCATTTGATTTCCCCTTTATTAAGTGCATTATGTTATCAGTTATAGCAAAGCATGGTTAATATAATTACAAATCCAAACTAAACAACAAGTAATTTATTCATGGTAAAGCAAATTCACAATTTATCATAGATTACATATCGAGACTACAACATTCAAGAAACATAGAATATAAGAGTTGCAAACCAAATAAGAGCAAATTAACACAAATTTCCAGATTTCCAGATTTGAATCAGTTTGAAAATAATTATGAAAAAAATACTTTTATTGGCCCTAAGGACCTGGCCTCATGTGAGTTTGTAGATAATTAAGTCTAGTTTCAAACTCAATCTACGAAAGTAGGACATGTATTTTAGATTTTAAAATAATTCAGAATTACCAAGATTTGTCCAGATTCGTTAACTATTACGCAAATCAGTTTTTCTCTCCAACCCCTCACTCTCTTGAGTTCAAAAATTTTTTAGTTAAAATATAACACCAAGATTAAGATTTTGACATAAAAGTGGACTTAAGATTATTTTTTTGGAATTTTATAAAAATAGACAAAGTTGACTGTTTTTCTGGTTTTGTGAGTAACAAACTTAGAAAAATTGTTTAGGTTATAAAAATACATCCTTAGGTCTTACCAAAATTATCACATACTCTAGACATACCAAATATTACACCGTAAAAACAGATTTTGAGTTTATGGAGTTTTGATAGGAAAATAAATTCAAGAGAGGGAAAAGATTTGCTACTGGAAATTTAAGAAAGAAAAAGAAGCATACCATTTCTTGATTAATACACATTTATACAAGAGTGTAGGTGTGATAACCCTGGACCGTATTATGCTAATTAATCTTAATTACAATTGTGATTATGTGTTTGATATGATTTTGAGTGCCATTTATATGAATATATGTGGTTTTGAATTTCTATCTGTTCA
Organism: Camellia japonica; assembly: GCA_030407325.1. NCBI lineage: Eukaryota > Viridiplantae > Streptophyta > Magnoliopsida > Ericales > Theaceae > Camellia > Camellia japonica. Next base: position 102,647,381 of record JAPPVO010000032.1, read on the forward strand.
CCGTAGGAAAACCCGTTTGATTATCTGCTTTAGAATTTAAATTGAAGGCCCTATCGGCCACAGAAACTGAAATTGATTATGCCATTGTGATTGGCATAATTTTTAGAGCCTGCAGTAAAATTTAATTGAAAATTGATTCGGATTAGATTAAATAGATTAAATTGATGAAATAGTGCTCAATTAATTAGTGTTAATGAAATGTGATTAAGAGAGCCTATAAAAAGGCTCATTCTCACTCAATTCCTCTCTTTTAAACTCATTTGGTTGAAATCACACCTTAGAGAGAGAGAGAACCGAATTTAGAGAGAGAGAAGGGCCAATCTTGAAGATCTTGCTATGGAGCTCAAGCTTTGAAAGGCTAGGCTCAAGAATTTGCTATAATTTGGAAGAATTGAAGCTCATAGGTAAGTAATTGAGCATAGGCTTTTAAGTTTGAGTTTGTAATTTTGTGAATTCAAGGTTTGATGATGATCAAGAACATAAAGTGAGTTGAATTTGATGGTTATGAAACCATTATAAGCATGCATGTAAGAAATTGCCATGAATTTGTATAGTTGAGCATGAAAAGTATGATCCATGTAGAATTTTAGTAAAAATTCATGCTTTTGATCACCATTTGTACCATTTAAGTTGAAAATGGAAGTTATATTCCACATGCAAGTGCAATTCATAGAAGCATGGGTGTTGGATGCATGAAATTGAAGTGTTGAAGATGAAAATTTACAAGAATTGCATGTGTATGTAATTGATTGAAGGGAATTAAACTCCATAATGTTGTAATTTAACATTTGTATCATGTTAAGAGTTGTGCATGTGAAGTATAAGTCATAATATGCAAGTTATATGAGTTTGAATGCAAGTTTGAGCTTCAAGCAGCTTGCTGGAATTTCCAAAATCCGGCATGTCTGCTCGAGCGGGGTAATGGCCGCTCGAGCGTGAAATGCGAGCTTCCAGAATTTTTGCAGACATTGATGTCCGCTCAAGCGGGGAAATTCACGCTCGAGCGGGGAGCTATGTAGAGTGACTTTCAACTCGAGCGTCCAAATTCACGCTCGAGCGTAAATATGAGGCAACTAGTATTTTTGCAGACCATAGGAGTCCGCTCGAGCGGCAAAAGCCACGCTCGAGCGGGGAGCCCTGTTTTAGAAATTTGTAAAGTTAATTTTGTGTTTCAATTTCCGTTCTCTTTCATTTCCAAGCACTCTTAGGCATGTATTGAACATTATGAAGGAATTAAAAGAATAACAAAGAAGCCTAAGAGGGATGTATGGATTAAGAGCGGATTGAATCAATTGTGACCCATATGTGTTGTAATGTGTAGGGTCGAGCTCCAGGGCAAATCATCCAGCCGATCACTGTGAGTAATATCTTAATAACGATATTTTGAAGTATGTCATTTGTCCCATTGCCATTCCTATATAAGCCTCATAAGCTTGTTAATTTGAATTGTGGACAAATATTTGTCATGCCATATGTTTGGGCCAAAGGCCGTTGGGTACAATTGAAATGGGCCAAAGGCCGTCGAATATGAATGAAATGGGCCGAAGGCCGTTTGACATGAATGAAAGAATGGGCCGAAGGCCGTTGGATACAATTGATTGGGCCAAAGGCCGTTTGATATACATGAATGAATTGGGCTCGAGGCCGTTTGTTAAGGAACGAAGTGGGCTAGAGGCCGTTTGATGTGTTCGGGCTTGGATCGCCTAATGTACCAAAATAATGCACTAAATAGAATTCTACATGGGCCCAAGGCCGTCTTATACATGTGAATTTCATTTGCGTACCTTCTTTATTTGATATTATTCTCTGGGCTTTCGCTCACACTCATTCATGTGTATGTAGGTGAGCAAAGAGATGTCCAAACCCAGCCCCGGTGAAGTCTGTGAGTAAGGTCAAGTTTTGGAGAGTCAACCCAAACGTCTCATGCACGAGACTTGTCTTTGCCTCCTTTGTTCTTTTGTTATAATTTTGCTATATTGGCAAAAACGTTGGATCACTTTTGTATATAAACTTTGGGTTTGACTAACTTAGACTTGAATGATCCTGTATGTATAGAACTTTCCTTTTGATGTGAGTTATTAACGAATGTATGTGAATTGTTATGATGTGCCATGTAAGTACGGCTCTATGGACAAAATTTTTAAGTTGCTTCCGTTTGGCCCCTTAACTCTGATGGAGTACGTTTTTGTTTGGTTTGAGGCCGCAGGTAATCCCTTGATTACTGGCCGGTTATGACCTTAATCCATAGGGGCGGGTTCGGGTCAAGACAATAGGCCTAGACTACAACATATATATATATATATATATAAAGAGCATGTATTAGGAGGGGAAAAACAAGTGGTAGAAGAACTTGAGAGAATAGGTGATGTATGTTTACCCTTGTTGTACAAGACTCAACACAATTCTTCTTTTTCTTCTTCTTCTCTCTCTCTCCTTCTTTTTTTTTTTTTTTCCAAGATCACTCTGTAATACCCCTGTTCAGTATTTTGTTAATTGGTCCCTAATACGTATGTGATTATATGTCTTGATATGATTTTGTGTGCCATTATATGGATATATGTGATTTTCGAACTCTATCTGTTCACCGTAGGAATATCTGTTTGAATAATCTGCTTTGGAAGTTAAATTGAGGGCCTTATCGGCCACAGAACCTGAAATTAATTACGCCATTGTGATTGGCATAATTTTTAGAGCCTACGGTGAAATTTAATTAGAAATTGATTCTGGTCAGATTAAACTGATTAAATTGATGAATTAAGTGGCCAATTGTTTTATATTAAAATATTGGTTGAGTGGGGGGCCTTTAAACACTCAATCTCTCTCTCCCTAGCCTTATTTTGGCTGATCAAATTCAAGAGGAGAAGAGAGGGTCAGTTAGAGGAAGAGGGAATAGGAGATTCAAGGTTTGGGCAAGAACTTGGAGAATTGGAGGATTAAACCCAAGAATTTGCCATAGCTTGGAAGGATTGAGCCTCTAGGTAGGTAATTGATCTTGAATTCATAAGTTTGAATTTGTAATTTTGTAAGTTCAAGGCTTGTTTGTGATCAAGGGCATGTTTTGAGTTCATCTTGTTGAATTGGAAGACCATATATGCATGCATGTATGTAATTGTTTGGAATTTGCATAATTGAGCTTGAAATCCATGTAAATTGTAGTTAAAGCTCATGTATAATCACCATTGGTATCGTCTAAGTTGAGAATGGGAGCTAGACATCACATGCATGTACAATCTATGAAGATAAGAGCTTTGAATGCATGAATGTGCATGTTAGAATTGAGTTTGGTGTCAATTTGAGCCATGCATGTGGTAAATTGTGAAATTGAGCTCCATTATAATGTAGTTGGGTGTTTGTACCAAGTTAGTATATAAACATATGAAGTTTAAGTCATAAACATGCATTTGGAACCTTTGAACATCGAAGTGAAGCTCAAGAACATGTTCTGGATTTTCCAGAAATTTGAGTCCCGCTCGAGCGGGGAGACTGCCGCTCGAGCGGAGAAATCGAGCTCCCAGCATTTTCTACAGACCTGGTTCCCGCTCAAGCGGGGAAGTTGACGCTTGAGCGGGGAGCTATGTAGGCAGGAAGTCCGCTCGAGTGGCTGAGTTTGCGCTCGAGCGAGAATTGAGGGTAACTAGTACTTTTGCAGACCTAAGGGTCCGCTCGAGCGGGGAAGTCCACGCTCGAGCGGGGACCCTGTTTTCTGAAATTTTGAAAATGCATTCTGTGTTCTGTTTTCCGTTCCCTTTCACTTCTAAGCACCCTTAGGCATACATTGAGCATAGTAAATGAGTTAAAGAGATAAGAACAAAGCCTAAGAGGAAAATGTGAATTTTAAATGGATTGAATTGATAGTGACTCTTTTATATTCATGACATGTGTAGGGTCAAGTTCCAGGGCGAACCAATCTACCGATCACTGTGAGTAATATTTGAAATATGTTATTGTCCAATTACTTGCTTCCATGTAAGTTTTATAAGGTTCATTAATTTTAAATGGTGGACACAGTTTGACATGAAAGTCTGAAAGGCCTATGTGCCAGTTTGATATGAAAGTCTGAAAGGCCTACGTGCCAGTTTGATATGAAAGTCTGAAAGGCCTACGTGCCAGTTTGATATGAAAGTCTAAAAAGCCTACGTGCCAGTTTGATATGAAAGTCTGAAAGGCCTATGTGCCAGTTTGACATGAAAGTCTGAAAGGCCTATGTGCCAGTTTGACATGAAAGTTTGAATGGCATAAGAGCCAGTCTGATATAAAGGCCTAAGTGCCAGTCTGATATAAAGGCTAAGGAGCCAGTCTGATATGGAAGTTTGAAAAGGCCAAAGGCCAGTTAACATGAATGAATTGGGGCCCAAGGCCGTCTGTTGTATAATGTTTCAATGCATTTCCTTTATTTAATATTGTTCACTGGGCTTTCGCTCATGCTCATTCATGTGTTTGTAGGTGAGCCAAGGGAGGCCCAGGCCCAGACCCAGCCCCAGTAAAGCCTAAGTGGATCAACATAAGTTTTGGAGAGTCAGCCCTTGTGTCTCACGCACGAGACCCATCTTCGCCTTTTGTTTTGTAGTTATATTTTGCCATGTTGGCGAAGCTCTGTATATGTTTGTATTTAGCCTCACGGGTTGACATAGTTTTGGGATGATCTTGTATGTGCTGAACTTTGGATACTTAATTTCCGTCGTGAGTTATTGATGTTTATATGTATACCTTGTTTGACGTGCCATGTAAGCACAGCTCTAAGGACAAAGTTTTTTTTTGTTGCTTCCATTTGGCCCCCATTAACTCTGTTAAAATGCGTTTGGTTAGGTTTGAGGCCGTAGGTAATCTCACGATTACTGGCCGGTTATGCCCTTAATCCACGGGGGGCGGGTTAGGGTCATGACACACTCTCTCTCACTCCTCTAGTGCTTGGCTGAAAATGTCTAAATTGAGGGGGAGATGTGTGCATATATATAGAGAAAGATTGGGAGGTTTCTTAGGGGCCAAGTTTTTGTAAGTGTAATTTGTCAAAGTTGCCATCAAGGCCCTTTATCCATCACATGGTCAACTACTTGGGCTCCAAGAAATATATATATATATATATATATTTATATAAGATATTTGTATTTATAAACATAAAATAATAGGCATAAGTAAATTAATTAAGAAAATATTACAATTAAGGTTTGGAATAAAATCGAAGTATATAGGGACCAAGCCTAAATTTATGAAACCTTGATATTTAGTATACAATATGCTAACATTAGAAAATAGTTAGAATAATAAATTTGGGTCCCATTAAATTAAAGCGCAAACAAAGGCGAGAAATCGAGCAAAAACGACATTACCGGGAATTAAGATTTTAAAGTGATTAATCTATAATTATAGGGTCTAATAGTTAATAATAGGGTTTAAAAGTGATTATTAATCTACGGGATTGATTAGGGTTTATTCGAATTAATCTGCGATGCTTCCCGATTCTAGGGTTTAAAATGCAATTAAATGAAAATTCAGGGGCTTTATTGAAATAACTCAAGGTTAGGGATTTAATGGTAATTACAAAAATTAGGGTCTCTACATACTCTCTCTGACTAGGCCAGACCTTCTTGATCCTCGAGATGCTACCTAAAATAGGAATAAAAGCTCCGATCGGGGTGCCGGAATTAGCACTCTGATGATAAAGTTAGTCTTCTCTTGATTTTTCTTTACTCATAAGTTATCTGTTATTTTTTTACGCGCCTTCCCTTGATCGATGCTCCTCCTTTTATATTGTTCTCCAGGGGCCCACTTCCTCCTTTTAGACATTCTGACTTCATAGCTGTGCCCTATATAATCTATGGGCTATTTGGCTTAGTCGGCCATTTAGTTTATTCGGTGAGGGCCTTCCCAGATGGGCTTGGCCCAAGCAGTCTTGTCGCCGACCCATCTCCCGTCGGCTATGGATCGTGGGCTTTTGGTTTTAGCCGGCTTGTCTACGGCACCTTACCCAAATGGGCCGACTGCGTCATTTATTTATTCGGCCCCTGCAATTGCCCCATGAGCATCCGATGAAACTCATTTTAGTCGGTGTAATTGGTTGCAAGCACAATACACTATTCGGCCTATTTTGAGCTATCTCAAAAGCCCAAAATATGGCGCATACACTGCTGTCAGTACTGGTTCGTCAGAATAGACGCGATATGAAATCATTACAGCTTACCGCTCTTTCATATTTGACACTCATTTAATGCGATTTGAAAAGGCACCGTCCCTTCGTGTGTTTTTGTTTTGTTTTGGAAAAGCTCTTCAGTCTTACTCCTGGTGTCCCTTTTATCAACCTCCCACCTTCAAGATTACTACAATTTCAACTTTGCTCCCTACCGTCGTTCTTTCACTCCGATCTGTAAGTCCTCCTTTCTCTTCCTCTTCTTATTGTGTCAATTTGATCCCCTTTGGGTTTTTTTTTTTGGTATTAGTATTTACATATTTTGTTTTATTCCGTTTTGAATGGCGAATCATTTGAAAGCTCTTCTTTCTGAGGATCGAATTACAGCCTTTCGTCGTCATTTTTCAATCCCAGACGATGTCCATCTGTCCCTTGACGCAGACAATGTGATTGATATGGAGAGGTCTAATGCGAGCACGATCATTTTTCCTCTTTTGTCAATCACTGAGGGAGGAGTCTGTTTCCCTCTTCACCCTCTTCTCAGGACTGTTATGTGGTATTAGGGTCTAATCCCCTCTCAACCCAATGTAAACTGAATAATTATGGGCATAGTAGAATTGAACCGCCAACTTCGGCTTAACTTAGGAATCCCAGCTATTCAGCACTACTATGTCATGGCGAAATCAACTGGTCGACAAGGTCACTGTTTTCTGAGGGCCAAGGACACAAATCACCATTTGGTGACTATGCTTGCCAGCTCTAGCAAGAGGGTTGAAGATGTCATAGTCGTTGTCCGAGGCAATTGGGAATTCGGCAAGGGGAAAGATCGCCTGGACCTAGTGCCTAGACGGAAAGGCGATCTAGGTAGCTGAATAGATTTGTTTCCTATTTAAATGATTTGGTCGGCTTAAATTTTGTATGCTGACCATTCTTTTTGTGCAGGCAATGATCTAAAAAGAGCACTTATGTCGGCGAACGAAGCTGTTCTTGCCCAAGGAAGACGGTCCTTAATTACAAAGGCTGCATAGATCTTCAAGGATAGAGGCGCCCTGCTTACGTTCTGTTGAAGTACAATCCAACCTATTATACTTTCTCGACTGCAGACTATATTCCAGTGCCAAAAGGCAAACGAGAGCTCATTGCACTTATATTCCCCAACTATAAGAGCTTAATGGATATTGGTCTTGAGAGTTCAAATGCCAGCGAACAAGATGGTGAATACACACTCGACGATCAAAACATTGAAGAGCCGAGTCAATCCAACACTCTCGGTGAAGACGCTGGATTAGAGGGCCATTTGGAGGAGCAAGAACTTAACAGGGAGATCGAATTGGCCTTTGAGCAAATCAGCCCTGACCATCGTATTGGCCATCCCTCTACTTTCGGTCGAGTAGCTTTAGCTTTCCTAGAGAAGGACGTCTTCATTAATTTGGAAGATTTACCTAGGGCCGAATCTGAAGAGATGGGTGGAGAATCCTTACCTAATTTGCCAAAAAAAAGAATGTCGAGAAGATAGCAGTAATGAGGAGAGCTGAAAGTACTGGGGGAACCCAAGTTTACCATCCGACGACTGTTCCAGAAGAAACGGCCTGCGATATTGTTGTGGCGGCTTTGTTCTTGTCCATCAGCAAACAGAAGTCTCAAATGCCGAACAAAGCGGGGAGAAACGCCCTACCGAGACCACTACCGTGTTATTAGAGGAACTGATCGATAAATGACCTAGGGTGGTGGCGCCTTCGCCTGACCGAGCCATTCATCATTCAACCAAGGATGAAGAGTTCGCCGGTTCCCGTCAGTGGGTCGGCTATCAAAGATCCCGCTGTGGCCCCAAGTGTGGCTTCGGCACTTTCTTTTCCAATAGACAGGGCTGCGTTCCGCGTTGAGCAGAACGTGGTCTTAATTGCTTTGGCAGCTCAGTCGGATATACTGGCAAGTAGCGTAGTTTAAAAAACATTTTTTATTTTCCACGCCGACTAACGTGCCTTTGCCTCATTGTTTTGTGTTAGGCGGCGAGAAGGATTGTCGAAATTGGACGTTGCCATTATGACGTTGTGGAGGAACTCGACACTCTCAAAGCTTGAGCTGAACAAGAGCAAAGCAAGGCCATAGCAGCTATAGCCGACTTGGCTATGGCAACGACGAGGGCCGAGGCCGAAGCCAAGAAGGCAAAAGAGCGAGTGAGAGCCGCTACCTAATAATAGAAAGCTATGCATGTTGATCTTCTTCCGAGGTCTATCGAAGAATAGAAAGCTAAGCATGTCGATCTTCTTCCAAGGTCTGCCGAAGAAAGAGCAAACTTGACAGATGGCGCTCTGAAGTTGGCCTAAGAAGAGGTTAAAAAACTGAAGGCTGACCTTGAGGAGGCGAAGAAGGCCAAGGATCTCGCCGAGGCAGATGCGTTCATAGCGTTTGATGCCGGAAAGCTTGCGGCCAAGGAGCTATATTCAAATGAAGCCTTGAAATTTGAAAATCGAGGCTTCAAGTATGGCTGGCTCAAAGCTTTAGTGGCAACCAAGGTAATGCTTGATCAGCTGATTCCCTACGAGCAGTTGGAAGTAGAACCGCTGGAATCGGATCCTGAGGAGCCTTGAGGCCAAGAAAACATGAAGTGCTAGGACATTAAGCTTGTTTTGTTGTTTTATTTTGATTCATGTTGTTTTCTTTTTACTTTCTGTCATTTTGTTAATCGTTTTGTATTAGGGCCGTTTTCATATATAAAGTGACGATTGTACGTGGTTCAGTTTATCAATGAAAATGACCATTTTGTTAATGTCTTCCTTGTATTGGGCCCTTTTTGGTGATGCAAATGCCTGTGAATAGAGATTACCGAATAAATAAAGTACAAATCAAAACAAGTTCACGATAAGGCACTTTCGTGGTCAAGTGGGGCAGTGTTTCAATTTGGCCAAAGCGTTTAGAAGTCACCGAATAGATTCATATATCTGCCCCTGCCCCTGCCTCTAGTTGAATATGTCGTTATAACGGCGAATAAAATAGAAAGCACACCAAGTTCACAATAAGGAACTTCAGTGGTCAAGTGGGGTAGTGTTTCAATTCGGCTAAAGCGTTTAGAAGCTACTGAATAGATTCATATATCTGTCCTTGCCCCAGTTAAACATGTCGTTCTAACACCGAATAAAATATAAAGCACACTAAGTTCACAATAAGGAACTTCAGTGGCCAAGTGGGTCATGGTGTTGTAATTCGACCCCACCTTGGGTCGGCCAAAGCTGTAGAAGCCGAATAGATTCACATATCTGCATCGGAGTTGAAATACGTAAAGCTGATGCCGAATAGGTACGGAGGCGGTGGCGGCGGCAGCGGCAGCGGCAGCGGCAGCGGCGGCTATGGGCACATCGTAATCATTGCATCCGTAATTAATGAACAGGGTAGCCAAACATTTATGGGACCTCGAGCATCTTTAAATAGACATTGCACAAACAACGAAAGCGCATTTGATAGTAAAGGAGTGATCAGTGAACAGAGTGTGGAAGGTGAACGTACCGCGTTGAGGTGAGCAAGGTCGCATGTTGTAGACACCCCATTTTTGACCGACCTCAAGACTTAGATGTCATCATTTGTGCATGGGATGATTGTGCATGTTTGTGCTCGTTTTGAGTGCCCGAAGTTCTCGGCGGAGCGCCTTGTCTTTGGGCCTCTAAACCTCTTTGTTTTGTGCTTGTTTTTGGAGCAAACCTTGGTGCCTCTTGCCTGGAGGGGGGAAATGCCTTGTCAGCCACTTTTCCTCCTTGTCGGCCATTTGAAGTGGTCGGTCGGCTAGAGGAGGTGGCCGGCCGGCCACCTAAAGTGGCCGACGGCCATTTTCTCATTTTTTAGATATTTTCTTTGCCAGCTGTGCCAACTATTGATCACTGAAGTCCATCTCCATACACGTGTATGGAGGGACGGAAGCAAGCCTTTGGCTTGTATTTCTATAAAAGGGGAGGTCTCTCCCCCATTTGAGGGGTTAGAAATTTGATGAGCAAAATTTCCTCTCTCTCTCTCTCTCTCTCTCTCTCTCTCTTTATATTGTGCTTGAAAGTGAGAATTTCCTACACTCTTGCAAAGAGACCCTAGACCAAACATCTTCACCTTGGAGTTGAGGTTCTTTAAGGCCTTGTTTGAGCTTCTAAGAGTGGTTTGAGCTCAGAAATTGTGTTGTTTGTTGCTGTACTTCAAGGGTATTAAGCTTACCTCTTTAAAGCGTTGTTTTAATTGCTTGTTTGGCCACCTTTGCATGCTAGTTTTAGGCTGATTTTAACTTCTAAAAAACTCTATTTTTATGGTTAAAATAGTGGTTTGAAGTTTGTTTTGGAGTTAGGGGTGGTCCACCCTCTTTTGTAGCTTGTTTGCTAAGTGTTGTGCCATGTTTCAAAGCTTTCAAAGCAACCTTTTTTTGGCCTTTTAACCACTGAATTCTAGGGGAATTTTAGTGGCAAAAACTTGGTTTTGAGGTCCAAAATAGGAGGGGGTGTCCTCCCCTCCTTGTGTCTTGTTTGCAAGTGTTGATGGCCTAACATGTAAGCATGTTTTTCTACCCTTTTGTAGCTTAATTCAGGCATGTTTTAGCTACTGATTTAACATGAGCTTTGTATCTTAGTCATGTTTTTCTACCCTTTTGTAGCATCCCAAGCTATCTTGGTCATATGACTCATGCTTTGTATAGCTATAGTGCAAATGGTCTTCACTAGCTTTGTGTTTTAAGGCCTCTAACATGCTTTGCTTGAGATGGTTGCATGTTGTAGCATCATTTAACATGTGATTACAGTGCATATATCTCTGTCACATTCTCACAAACTTCACTCTTTCATTGCTTTTGAGAGTTGTGCTTTGTGTCTTGCTTACGAGCCAACATGTGTGCATGATTTTCTTGCCTTTTGTGCCTAAATTTCAGCATGTTTTAGCCACTATTTTGGCATGTTTCAGCTCTGTTTTGAGCTAGTTTGGTCATTTGAGCTTGGTATTGCATGCCTCTAGTGTAGTGCTCTTCACTAGTTTTAATGCTTTTGGCTCTTAACGTGTTGTGCATGTGTTGCTTGCATGTTTTAGCATTCTTTTTTCATGCCATTTCAGCACTAAAAAGTCTGCAACTTCCTTCATTTCTTCATTTTTCCATTTGTTTTGAGGGGTGGTTAACCTTATGATTGTGTTTAAGCTTGAGATAGAGCTTGTGCTCAATGACTTTAACTCTTTTTTGAGGGTTCCTCCTAGCCAAAGGCATGATCTTTCTCATGTCTTAAGCCATCCTTTGGTTGACCCCTCTCTCATTCGAGGACAATCACTTTGGACAAATTGACTAAAGAATGGCTTAGTAATGCTAAAATGAGTAAATAAAATTGAATCAAGTAAAACATGACTAAGATAAGCATGTTGTTTGCATTGCATGTATTTGGATTGGACGTTAATCCAAACATAAGAAGTGTGGGACGTTTCATACTCAAAGTGATGAAATGTGTCACATTTCTTGGTCGTCGTCACTCTTGATCATGCATGATAGGGTGGTGGCCATTTGAGTCTTATGTGCGCATTCATTAAGCTTGTACAAGCTTGGTTCTTTGGCCATCATGCATGAAAATGCTTGATTGGTGGCTTGAGAGCCAAGTGCCATACTCCTTTGAGCTTAAGAAATGATAGGGAGGTGGTAGTACACACATTCCTTGAAAAATGCATTGCTTTGCCTCTGTTGCTCTCTGTTGTAGCAAAACCAGAAGTCTGGAAAAAGCAGTGGCCGACCGGCCACTTGAAGTAGTCGATCGGCCACTTAAACTAGTTGACCGGCCAGTTAAGGTGGCCGACCGGCCACCAATCAATTTTTGTGCAAAAGTCTTTTTGTTTTGGAGCAGAGGAAGTTTGGAAGTTGGTTCGATGTTCAGAGATCATAACAAATGCAAACAGAGGCAGCCGTTGGCAAGGCGATGGATTTTCGGGAGGAAGCAACCGAGCATGCATGTCTCCCTCGCCCGCGAGGCCACTTTATCGCTTTATTAGTTAGTTGTAGCTAATTAATACATGTGTTGTAATTAATTAGTTTAAATATGTGTTGTAATATTTTAGCTAGCTTAGAATAGTTAGTTGATTTATTTCAATTGTGTTGTAATTAATTAGGTAGAATAGTTAATTAGTTGTTTTGTAATAATTAGCTTAGCTTAGTGTAACTTAGCTTATTTATTCGAACCCTCCTTCGAGAGGGCGCAATGTTGTAACAAGTGTGCGTGCGTGTGTGCATGTCTTCCAACCCCACATCTTTCTCCCTTTTATTTATCCGCTTTTGGTGGTTAGATTAGGGCACGTTTTGACTAGCATACCTTATGCTTACATGTTTGCATCATTCATTTGTCTTGCATGCACTGGGCTCGGCGCATCATTCAAACTGCATCGTATTTCAATACTTATTTGAATACGTGTTTCAAAGCATGTTATCAAATTGTATCATATGCCATGCTTAGGTACCCGAGCCTATTTAATTGCATTATTGCATGTGTTGCATTAGGCATCTTAGCATAGTTAGGATCATGCATATTTCTAACTAGCTTTGTTTCAACTTGGAGTACACTGTAAGTTTTACGCTTTAGCATACTTGCATGAGTGTGAGTGATGCCATGATAGCATGCTTGCCATGAGGCTATTTGCTTATGTGATTAACTGCATGAATGCCTGTGGATGAAGGCTTTGTTGCTTGAATTGGAACAATTCGACGAACGTGAGTTTTAAAGCCCACTTTGCGAAATGGCAAATCATCATGTTTTAAGCCCACTTGAGGGTGGCAAATCTGTGCTTTAGCCCACTTGAGGGTGGCACTTTCAAACCATTTTCAAAAACAAACATGAGTTGAATTCGTTCCAAGTCTTGCGATTTAGTCTACACTTGCTTGTGTGTGCGTCACATAGTAAAGTTAGCTAATAACCGGAATAAGAACACATGTGTTTATAAAACAACATATCATGCTTAGTAGAGGCCAATCATTTGATCGGGCGAGCGGGGGTGCTCATTTCAGGACCTTCCTCTCTCGTACCCAAGTTCCCGAGCCGAGACAACTTTGGTGATGATGAACACGTGGCCTTTGGCATGAGTCAGGGTTTCCTAAATTTCCCAAAAATAAAATATTTAGGTAGCGACTCTGTAATCTGGCAAAGTAGTCCAGTTTTGGCATTATTTGATTCAAAATCTGATTTTCCAAAATGACTTGCTGGATTGGACTCTTTCGTGTTTATCAGTCTTACATTGCACTTTGTGAGATTAGATTCAGAACCGTAACAGGAGTCTGAACTGTAGGACCAATTCGAGCTCTCCGAAAGGGGGCGCGAAGAAAGTTGAGCTACACATGTCGAGAAGATTATTCTTCAACAGTAAAGGAGAAGGGAAGAGCTTGGTAAAGTTGGACACAAAAATGAATTGCGAAGCAGGTGGCGAACTCATTTGAGCGGGAAATGTGGCGTCGGAGGAGCAAGAGAGACGTCGATCACCTAGACGTCGAAGTAGGTCCCTAAGAAGAGGCGAAGTAGAGAAGTCTTCCAGATGTGGGGCACAGTAAAGAGGAGGCACAGGAGCTGCAAGCGCGCAAGCTTCTGTGCGAAATGAGTCGAGTAGATTGCCGTACCCTCTGAGTTTTTCAGTTTTTATTGGGAAAAAACCCATGATCGAAGCAAACTCAATTATCCGTGTTTCGAACGTGGCGGTGGAATTTACTAGGCAATTTTTTCCACCTGAAGTTCAACAATCCATGGTTGGATAGGGCGATTATGAAGTCTTCAGAGAAGGTGTCCATGAGGCTATTAGAGGACTCTACAGCTCATACGAGAGAGAAATTGAGCAGAAGGATAGGCGTATTCAGAACTTGGAACGCCATGTAGATAGGACCGAGAGTGAGGTATGAAGAGCCAGGGCCGCCAAGCTACAACCGGGGGGCGTGACGAATCCGGCCGTGATCGACAAAGTGAACCGACGCTTGATAGATCACGCCATAGCCAATCGTGACATGACAAGTGTTTTTGCAAAACAAGTGATACGATCTCGGGCTTATGAGGAGGGATTTTTTAATGGGTGAAAAATTGGCATTGAGAAGACCAGGGAGATGTTAGCAGATGACGTTTGCTAATACGAGAACCGCAACATCAAGCACGATTGGATTAAAGCCTTTCAAGCTGCTAGTGTCAACTTGGCGTCTCCGTTGTACTAGAATTACAAGGTTCCGTTCGAGGCCTATGATGCCAAAAAGACGGATGAAGAAGAAGAAGAGGTGGCAGACCTGAAAAAGGCTTGAACAGCCAGTGGTCATCTATTTGTAAATTTAATCTAGTGGAATTGCTGTAATAAATATTGCCATTTTTTTTGAAATAAATATTGCTGTGTTTATAATCAGTATCTTTGTTTGAAATGAAAATCTATGGACCAATGGAATTTCATTGCATTCTGTTAATTGTGAATCTGTTGATTTTGACAATTCTTACTGCCGTGTTTAAACACAAAAGGTTCTCCGAATTCTATCCAAGAATTTGGGTTCTTTTTGTAATGGCCAATCATGAAGGGCACTTCGAATTCAGAGGCTTTTCGGCCGATCGTGCCGAGCACAAAGGGGCTTCAAATTCGGAGTCTTTGTAATGGCTAGTTGTGATTAAGCACAAAGGCGCTCCGAATTCGGATTTTTTATAATGGCCAATTGTGATCAAGGGCGAAAGGCGCTTCGAATTTGGAGGCTTTATAGGCCGATTGTGCCGAGTACGGAGGCACTTTGAATTTGGAGTCTTTGTAATGGCCAATCGTGATCAAGCACGAAGTGCACTCCAAATTTGAAGGCTTTTTTGGCCGATCATGCGAGCATGAAGATGCTCTGAATTCGGAGACTTGGTAATGGCCAATCGTGATCAAGCACGAAGGTGCTCCAAATTCGGAGTCTTTGTAATGGCCAATCGTGATCAAGCACGAAGGGCGCTCCGAATTTAGAGGCTTTTTTGACCAACCGTGTCGAGTACGAAGGCGCTCTGAATTCAGAGTCTTTGTAATAGCCAATCGTGATCAAGCAGGAAGGGCGCTCCGAATTCAAAGGCTTTTTCAGCCAATCGTGCCAAGCACGAAGGGGCTCCGAATTCGGAGTCTTTGTAATGGCCAATTGTGATCAAGTATGAAGGGCGCTCCGAATTCGGAGGCTTTTGCAGCTAAACGGCCATTCGACATCAATCATATGAGAAAGAGCTACTGAATCGCGGATTAACTATATAGATGCACACATGGTTACATAGCAAAAAACAAGAATAACGTCTAAGTTGTTTAATGATAAAATTTGAGAAAGTGGGCCGAATTCCAAGGTCGAGGCAGTTTTTTGCCAGTCATGTCTGAGAGCCGATATGTCCTTGCATCGGCAATCGAGTTAATCTAATAGGGGTCGTTCTAGTTGGAGCCCAGTTCTCCGTCTGCTAGATTTTTGGTGGCATGACGCATTTTCTTGGGGACCAATTCTCTAGGGACATAACAGTGCAACTACACGCATTGGTTATATGATTTGGCGAGTTGTTGTTGGTATCGCGATATGTACACAAGAGCTCGATCTTGACATTCTTCAAGCAAATTCAGGTTTAAGGCCAACATCATTTCATTTCGTCTCGTGTCAAAAGCTTTCGATCTTAGAGTGGGTAGGCAGATTTCAAGAGGGATGATAGCTTCTGTCCCAAAGCACAAGGCAAATGGTGTTTCCCTTGGAGTAGTGTGATGAGCCTGCAAAACACTGGGCAATTATTTAATCCACTTGCCCTTGGCTTTCTCAAACTGTTTCTTGATTCCATCCAGGACCACTTTATTAGAGGCCTTAGCTTGACCGTTGCTTTGTGGATAAGCCGGTGAAGAAAAGTACGGCCGAATACCATATGTGTCGCACAATTCTCGATAGATGCCATAGTCGAATTGGGTGTTGTTGTCCGATATAAGTGCTCTAGGTATACCGAATTGAGTTATAATGTTCTTCTATACAAAGCGTTTGACATCCACATCCTGAATATGTGCCAATGGTTCTGCTTCGACCCATTTTGTGAAGTAATCCAATGCAACAGTCAATAATTGTTTGCTTCCCTGGAGCCCTTGGCAGTGGTTCGATGATGTCCAGGCCCCATTGAGCAAAATACCAAGGACTAGTAACGGAATTCAATTCTTCGGCGAGCAAATAAGTTAAGGGAGAAAATTTCTAGCATCGTTCACACTTCTTTATGTAGTTCTCAACATCAATTTGCATGGTTGGCCAATAATATCCTTGGGTTACTACTTGATGGGCCAATGAACACCCTCTAGAATGGGCACCACAATTGCCTTTGTGCATTTCAGTCAAGAAATCCTCCACTCTGTCTGGATGAACACATTCCAAGTATAGCCCTGAGAAAGATTTTTTGTAAAGCTTTTCATAGGGGTCCAAATAGTATCATAGGGCTTTATTCCGCAGCTTATGGGCTTCTTTCTTATCTATTGGCAACTGTTCTGAGGATAGAAATATGGCAATGAGATCTATCCAACTCGGCCCCAGATCAATGACTTTGATGCGAACAAACTCGGGGAAACTGATACTCGGCTCTGGGATGAATCCCATCTCAATGGTTCGCTTAACTTCCGAATTAATGGCAAAAGCCAAACGAGCAAGGGCATCTGCATGGGTATTTTGATCATGGGCAATCTGATTTAGCTCGTGGTGGTCGAACTTTATGAGCAAGGAATTTGCCGTTTTTATATAGGTTGCCATTCGGTCATTTTTAGCCGCATACTCCCCTTTTAACTGATTGATGACCAATTTTGAGTCACAGAAGACCTGCAATTGCTTGGCGCCTAGGTGAAGCGCGTTACGGAGGTCGATTAGCAATGCTTCATATTCCGCCTCATTGTTTGACATATCGAAACCTAGTTTGAATGCTTGCTCGATTATTGCGCCTTCGGGGGTCATGATCACTACTCTTGCCCCATGTAGACACCCCATTTTTGACCGCCCTTAAGACTTGGGCGTTACTAATTGCTTACTTGGCGATGAAAGTTATGCAGTGCAGAGGTTTGAATTCTTTGGCAAGGAGAGCGTCAAATCCAAACCTTACACCCCATTTTGGACCAAAGCCTTTTGATCAAAATGATTTTGAGACCTTAAAACCCTCTCTTTCAAAATATTTTTGAAAAGTTCCTACGATGTTCCGACGCTCGCATTTTGTCAAATGTTGCGCTTTTCGGTAAATCGAGCAAAGACAAAGTAGAAATGAATGAAAGAGAGGTGAACTCTTTGGAAAAAATCTTTAAAACATCTTTTTTAGGGGTTTGGGGTTGAAGAAAATTGGAGGAGAGAGGAGAAACCAAGTTGGGGAAGAAGATGGGCATGAACCGTTAAGAGAGAGTCGAGCGACCCTCGCTAAATCAGGTCTATCCTTTTGTATACATGGATTTCAGCTATGAAGCCACCACCGTTAGAAAGAGGACTTCCGGGGCTTCATTTTGCACTCAAGAATCTCCTAAAGCCAAGTCCGGATGGGGGAGATATGGTTGGTTGAAAGTTGGGCATCAATTTGGTTAGGACCGAAACTGAGCAGTCTTCACTAAAATGAGCACAACTTTTTGTACACTTGGAATTTTGATGTGAGGCTACCACCATTGGAAATCTTACTTCCGGGGCTTCAATTTGGACACAAGAATGACCTGAAAAGAAGTCTATATGAAGGAGATATGCCCATTTGAAATTTGACCTGTAGAGCAAATTTTTGCTGTCGGCCAGAAAAGTAGCTGATCGGCCACTTGAGGTGGCCGGCTGGCCAGGAAAGGTAGCCGACTGGCCACTAGTGTCCCAAACTCAGATATTTTGTAGATCTTTTCCCTCCAGCTATTCTACACAACCCCCAATTGTCCCAATTCAGATATTTCGACCAAGGCTCTCATTTTTGCTATATATGAAGGCAATATCTATCATTTTGAAAGGTTGGCAAGTTTGGGAGGCTCTCTCTCTAAAATCCCTCTCTCTCTACAAAATTTTGTGAGCAAAATCTCAGCCTCTCTCTCTAGAAGCCTTTCTTTCTTCTTGTTTTGTGCCTTAAGCTTAGAATTCTCTACACTTTTGCAAAGAGACCATTAATCAAACATCCTCATCTTGGAGCTAAGGTTCTTTGAGGATCATTTAGAGCTCCTAAGGTGGGTTTGAGCTGTAATTTGGACCTGTTTTGCAACTGTGCTTCAAGGGTAAGTGTGATACCCCTGTTCTGTATTATGTTAATTGGTCCCTAATACGTATGTGATTATATGTTTTGATATGATTTTGTGTGCCATTATGTGGTTTTGAATTTCTATCTGTTCACCGTAGGAATATCTGTTTGATTATTTGCTTCGAAAATTAAATTGAGGGCCTTATCGGCCACAGAACCCGAAATTGATTACGCCATTGTGATGGGCATAATTTTTAGAACCTACGGTGAAATTTAATTGAAAATTTATTCTGGTCAATTTAAACTGATTAAATTGATGAATGAAGTGCCCAAATATTTTATATTAAAAATATTTGTTAGTGGGGCTTGTTGTATGTTAGCATTACACCCTCCTTTATCCCTCTTGAACTCAAAAGTCTGAGTTAGACAATTGAGAGAAAGAGAGGGGCCGGCCATAGTGAGAGAAAGGGGGAGGATTGTGCTATTTGGCTTAAAGCTTGGGAATATTGTAGAATTGGCTCAAGAATTGACTAGAGCTTAGAAGATTAACACTTCTAGGTAAGTGAACTCATGGATTTTTGTTGTAAATGTGTAGATTCAAGTGTGTTTGATGATCAAGAACATGAGTTAGCTTGATGTTAAGGAAATTGAGTTGTTTGTGTTCAATTGATGGTCAATGAAGGCATGCATGTATATAATTGTTGTAGAATTGCATAATCTAGCATGTATTGAGTTGAACATGGAAGTAAAGGTGTTAAATCTTATATGCAAGCACGCTTTTGTTGTATTCCATGAGAATGAACACCATTTGTTTTGTTTGGGTTGGAAATGAGGTAAAAAATTAGCATGCATGTTTGAATAATTAAGAGATGAGCTTGAATGCATGATTTTACCATATTAGAATGAATTATTTGTAAATTGAGCCTCATTGAGTTGTAATTAGGGGTCTATACCATGTTAGGACAATTATATTTGAGATTTGAGCCATTGCATGCAAGAATTGTAGCTGGAAAATTGTTTTGGAGCTTAAGAACACAATCTGGGAAATCCAAAATTTTGATGTTCGCTCAAGCGGGGATTTCGAGCTCCCAGTATTTTGTTCTTGCAGGCATGGTGTCCGCTCGAGCGGGGAAGTTCACACTCGAGCGGGGATCATGGAGGATGAACTTCTGCTCGAGTGGCCTAGTTCACGCTCGAGCGTAAAAATGATGCATCCAGTACTTTTTGCAGACATAGCGTCTGCTCGAGCGGGCAAGTTCACGCTCGAGCGGGGAGCTATGTTGAGAGGCCCTCCGCTCGAGCGCCATATTGGATGATCGAGCGCAATTTTCACCTATCCAGTACTTTTGCAGGCCTTAAGGGACCGCTCGAGCGGGTAATTTGACGCTCGAGCGGGGACCCTGTTTTTTGAAATTTTGCTTTCGCATTCTGTGTTTCGTTTTCCGTTCTCTTTCACTTGCAAGCACTCTTAGGCATGTGTTAAGCATTGTAAATGAGTTAATGGGAAAAGAATAAAGCCTAAAGAGGAATATGTGAATTAAAGAACGGATTGAGCTATTAGTAACCCTTTTGTGTTCGTGAAATGTGTAGGGTCAAGCTCCAGGGCAAATCCACAAGCCGATCACTGTGAGTAATATCGATATTCGAATGTTTGTGAATGTCCAATTGTTTATTCCCTTATAAGCTTTATGATTTGCTATTTGGGATTGTGGACGAAAGTCTGATATGAATAAATAAATGGACCAAAGGTCGTTTTGATAGAATTGAATGGACCGAAGGTCGTTTTGATAGAAATGCACGGACCGAAGGTCGTTTTGACATATATGAATGGACCAAAGGTTGTTTTGACACATGTGAATGGACCAAAGGTCGTTTTGACTTATATGAATGGACCAAAGGTCGTTTCGACTTATATGAATGGGCCGAAGGCCGTTTTGACATGAATGAGTGGGCCGAAGGCCGTTTTGACATAAATAAGTGGGCCGAAGGCCGTTTTGACATAAATGATCGGGCCGAAGGCCGTTTTGACATAAATGAGTGGGCCGAAGGCCGTTTTGACATGAATGGAAATCTGAATGGGCCAAAGGCCAGAATGTTGAAACTACAAGTCACTTGATTTGGAATTCGTATAGTTATATATATATCTGCTAAATAGAAATATGAATTGGGCCCAAGGCTGTTTGGAACTTGTTGTTCTACATTGTTACGTATATTTTGTATTTGATATTATTCACTTGGCTATCGCTCATGCTCATTCATGTGTTTGTAGGTGAGCCAAGAGAAGCACAAACCCAGCCCCAGTGAAGTCTGCCAGGAACAACATGAGTTTTGGAGAGTCAGCCTTGTGTCTCACGCATGAGACCATCCTTGCCCTTTTATTATGTACTTATGTTTTGTCTTGTTGGCAAGGGCCTTGTGTATGTCTGTACATAGTCTGTTATAGGTTGACTCGTTTTGGATGATCCTGTCTGTAATGAATTTTGTGATACAGTACTTTTGATGTGGGTTATTAACGTATCTATGTGTGGTTTGTTTGATGTGCATATAAGCACGGCTCTACGGACAAAGTTTTAAATTTTTACTTCCATTTGGCCCCTTTACTCTGATAAATTATGTCTGCTTTGGTCTGAGGTCGTAGGTAATCATAGGATTACTGGCCGGTTATGTCCTTAACCCATAGGGGCGGGTTCGGGTCATGACAGAGTGGTATCAGAGCACGAGTTAATAACTCACACACTTGTCCAAAAGCGCAAGAAGCGTCTAGATAAGATCTAGGATGCATTCATGTGATAGATATAAATTTGGAAGCATTGATAATATGCTTAACTATGTTGATATGAATAATTATATGTGTAAGTTGTGAACTACTTGCATTGCAAAGTATCTGGAAATATGTGCTTCTTAATGTATGCATACTTGTGTACCTTTTGTATGAAATATAATGCAAGTTTAATCAGATGGTGAGAACCAGAGGTGATGAGTTAGAGGAATCTTCAACTGCCAGAATGGATAGAATGGAAAGACTGATGCAGGAAATGGCAAAAGCTTTGAGACAGCAACAGGAGTGGCAACAACAGTGGCAGCAACCACACCCGCCACCTCCACCTCCGGCACCGCCCGTGCCGGATAATCAAAATGATGACCGGATTATAGCTCTCACCAAGGAATTCAAGAAAATGAAACCACCACAGTTCCACGGGGGACTGGATCCACTGAAAGCCGAAGCGTGGGTCCTCGGCATTGAGAAACTATTTGAAGTGTTCCCCTGTTCAGAGGCTCAGAAAGTGCTTCTAGCTACTTTTATGCTAGAAGATGAAGCAAGAAGATGGTGGATGTTGATGCGAGAAAATCATAAGGACATTGACTGGGTAAAGTTTCTGAAAATATTCTATGACAAATACTTCCCGCAGTGTGTACAGGATAGGAAAGTAGCAGAGTTCATGGAACTCAACGAAGATAGCATGACAGTGGCTGAGTATGAGGCCAAGTTCATTGAGTTGGCCAGGTTTACACCACATGTAATTGACACAGATTATAAGAAGGCAAGACATTTCGAATGTGGACTCCGTGTAACAAGCCCGCGGGGGACCTCGCTACAGTTCGGACTCGATTTGTGTCACGGTTCTTAATCTGAACCAAAGAGTCCAAATCCGGCAAATCATTTTGAGAAAACAGATTTTTTGAAAGAAGTGCCAAACATGGACTGCTTTGCCAGATACAGAGTCGCCACCTAAATATTTTATTTTTGGGAAATTTAGGAAACCCTGACTCGTTTGCCTAAGGCCACGTGTCCGTCATCACCAAAGTTGCCTCGGCTCGGGAACTTGGGTACGATTGGGGAAGGTCACTTCGTGAGCACCCCCATTCGCCCGATCAAAGATCGGCCTCTACTAACCATGATATCTAATTTTGAAAACATTATGCGTTCTTATTCCGGTTATTAGCCTAGATTTACTATGTGATGCGCACAGCATACAAGTATAGACTGGGTCGCCTGAATTGGAACAAAAACATTTCATGTTTGTTTTTGGAAGATGGTTTGATGGTGCTACTCGCAAGTAGGCTAAGACGTGGATTTGCCACCCTCGGGTGGGCTTAAGAAAAACATGATTTTGCCACTATCTAGTGGGCTTAAAACAAACATTTGATGAATTGTTCCAATCCAAATAACCAAACTTTCACCCACAGGCATTCCGGCAGTTATATCACATAAGCACATAGCCTCATGGTAAGCATGCTATTCATGGCAGTCACTCACACGCATGCAAGGATGCTAAAGCATAAAAACTTACCGAGTACTCCAAGCCAAAACAGAAACCGATTAGAAATCCATGCATGATCCTAAGTATACAGAAATGCCTAATGTAACACATGCAAAAATGCAACTATAACAGGCTCGGCTATTCTAAACATGACATATGAAATGCTACAGCTAACATGTATTCAACTTGGAATTGAAATACAAATGCAGTTAGTATGATGCGCCGAGCCCGGTGCATGCAAGACAGATGAATGAATGCAAACATGCTATCATACTATATGCTAATTGAAACATGCCCTAATCTAACCATTATAAGCTGGTAAATAAAAGGGAAGAAAGATGTGGGGTTGGAAGACATACATCACACTCACACACACTTATTACAACATTGCCCTCGCGCAGAGGGTCCGAATAATATACAGTCCCAAATGAATAGTACAGTCTGAATAAATAATACAGTCCAAATATGTACAAAAAACCTAATTAATTACCAAATTAACTAAGAAAACAATAAACTGGCATGCAAGCCAGGGACTGCCTTGACTCTTCTTCAGATGATGAATGATGCATATCCGGGTTGCCTTTGCGCGGAAATCCACTGTGATGCCCCAATTAGCCTCTGTTTTGCAATAATTTTTGGAAAACGCGCCAAGCCCCGGAAGACTGCTAATTCTTGATTTGCTGCAACAGAGGCAGGAAAGGGACATGGCAATGTATTTTCACAAATGTATACATGCCTCGATCCTCGTGCCACCAATCACGCATCTCGATGCATGATGGCCGAGGAGTCAAATTGCACAACTCAATATGAAATGAATGCACAGGAAAACACAACAAGACCTAACTCCATCATGGATAATCCGGAGTGTCGGTGACTGGGGAATTGAGACACGTTCCGTCAATCGGAGTACGAAACGTACCTCGTTTCCCGTGCTCGGGGTAACTCCTATCCCGAACACAATGCCATATGCATGACATGCATGAATGCAAACTAAGATACAACCTAACATGCATAATGCTATGAAATGACATACACGATGCACGAGGTAACATGGCATACACAATGCGCTAACATGCAACCTAGCATACACAACGCTATGGAATGAAATGGCATACACAATGCATAATGGACTTACACCAACACGAGTGGACCTTAGCCACACTCACATAAGAGGCCATTAGATGAAAATGAGACAACTCGAGATGCGTGCACGCGTGCACGCAAACCGAGGACCGACCCTAAGGCACGGAATGCCACTCTGACAAGACATGACAAGGCATGGAATATGGCATACTAGCATGCAAATTTCAGTAGCAAAAAGTGATGCAAAACAGCCCCGAAGCATGGCAAAATGGCACCCGATGTATGAAATGAATCCCGAAACATGAAATTAGGTACATGAAATGACCTATGGCTATGCAATGCAAGCATTATTTGAACATGAAGTGTGAAGACAGAATCAAGACAGCCCCAAAACAAGCATATTTACAGTTTTAAGAAAGGCCAAACAGTGAACATAAATGGGGCTAAGCTAGCATGCAAAAATGGCCCCGAAAGAGGGATAATGAAGCAACTAACAGATGCTGGTCCCAAACAGAGAAGGGCCCTTCTAAAATTTTGAAGAGGGGCCCAAAATATGGCATTTTACAGTTTATGATCAGACTCAAAACAGTGTACAAGTATGCTTAAAATACTATGTAAGATAAGGCCAAAAAGAGAGCTATAACACAAAGTATAAAAAGGATGCTTCAAACAACAAAAGACCCTTAATGAAACATAAAGAGGGGGTCAAAATAAGGTCATTTAGAGTTCGGACCAAAGCCAAAAAAAATAAGCACAAAGGGCTAACAAATCATGCAAAAATAAGGCCAAAAGAGGGATATAAAGGCAAGTGAAAAATGGAAGCCTCAAACAGTGATGAGCCCTTCAACAATGTTGAAGAAGGGCTCAAAATAATCCACTTTACAGTTTATGACAGAGCTCAAAACAGTTTATACATAGGCCAAAAATAATATGCAAGAAAATGGCATACAAGGGAGGTAAAGAAGCAAGTGCCACAAGGAAGCCTCAAACAGTGAGAGGCCCTTAAACAAACATGAAATAAAGCTCAAAAAAATGCTATTTTCAGTTAGGGTCGGAGCTCAAATATGCAAGAAAGTATGGCTAATGTATTGAGCAAGAATAGGACCAAAAAGAGGAGAGAAGGACTTACCCTTGAAGACTCAACTTTAGCAACCTCTTGGCACAAGAAGTGGTGTTCCTCAGCTCTGGAAAACAGCTCCAAGTGGCTGGAATGGAGGTTGGAGAGGTGGTGCTATGTGGTGTAGTGTAAATGATGCAAGGACCCTAAAGTTTGGAGTCTTGGAAGAGAGGGAAATAGAGAGTGTATGCAAGAGAGCTCTAAAGCAATTTTCTAGCCTTCAAAACCAGCTAGGAGTGCTGGTTATATAGACAAAAAAAGGGTGGAAAAGAGGGGGAAAAATGGGGGGGAAAACTAATTCAAGTTTCCCCCCAAAAGGCCAAACCCTCGGACATAAGGCCTAGAGGAAAAAAAAATTCACTTTTAGGACACACTTGGGGAGGGGGTTATGGTCAGCTAGCTAAAAAGGGCAAAAAAGTCATTTCACCAGCTAGGTGGCCGGCCTGCTAGGTTTTCTGGCCGGCCAGCTGCTTTTAGGATAAAAAAATGGGCTGTCGGAAAGAAATGTGCCCGGTGGGTGATTGGGAAGTCCAATGGTGGCCATTCAACTATCCAAATTGAAGCCCCGGAAGTTAGCTTTCCAATGGCGCAAACCTTGCATCAAAATTCCTCCTGTGGAAAAAGTTATGCCCTCTTTGGTGAAGCCGCGCAGATTTCGGTCCAACCGGAGTGATGCCCCACTTCAATCAACCATATCTCCTCTGTCCGGAATTGAATTTAGGAGATTCTTGGGTGAAAAATGAAGCCCCGGGAGTAATCTTTCCAACGGTAGTGGCCTCATAGCTTGATTCCAAGTATCCAAATGAATAGGCCCGATTCGGCGAGGGCTGCTCGACTCTCTCTTAACGGTTCATGCCCATTTTCTCCCCCGACTGGATTTCTTCCTCTTCTTTTCTTTTCTTCAACTTCAAACCCCTAAGTAAGGTGTTTTGAAAGATTTTTCAAATATTTCATCTCTCTTTCATTCATTCCCACTTTGTCCTCGCTCGGTTTACCGAAAAATGCAACATTTAACAAAATGCGAGCGTCGGAACATCGTAGGAACTTTATTTCAAAAACGTTTTGAACGAGAGGGTTTTAAGTCTAAAATATTTTGATCGAGATTTTTTTGGTCCAGAACAGGGGTATGAAGTTGAGATTTGACTCTCTCTCTTTGCCGAAGAAATTGCACCTTTCCCCTGCACAACTTTCTCCACCATGTAAACCATCAGTCGCGTCCAAGTCTTATGGACGGTCAAAAATGGGGTGTCTACACTCCGCAGTGACATCCTAGAGAGGGTGAATGTCCTAAAGCTGGAGACCTACATTGGGGTGCTTGACAGGGCCATCATATCAGAGGCTAATATAGCTAGACAAGCTAAACCAGTAACTGAATGGAAGGGTAATAAAAGGTAGGGCTTCTTTTCGAAGAAGAAATTTCTGAAAAAGCAAAATACGGGCTCCACAACTACTTCGAGTTCTTCCCGAGACACAGCTCCCATGTGCAACATTTGTAGCAAAAAGCATCGTGGAGTCTGTTACCGTGCATTAGGAGCCTGTTTCAAATGTGGGAGGCAAGGGCACATAGCCCGAGAATGTAATCAGAACAGTGGGAAACTCGCAGCTAGTTCCACTGTATCAGTTCCAAAGCCGGGAAATACTTTAAGATCCGCTCTTACCGGGGATACAGTGAGACAGGGGAGAGTTTTTGCGCTTGTTCCGGGCGATACATGAAATGCCAATGCCGTTGTCTCAGGTACTATTTCAATATGTAATTAGGATGCCTTTGTATTAATTGATTCTGGATCAACACACTCATTTGTGACATACACATTTGCATCTAGACTGAAAAGACCCCTAGAGTTGTTGCCATATTTGTTGTGTGTGTTTGCTCCATCGGGGGAATCCGTGTTATGTGACTATATATATCGGTTTTGTGACATTGCATATTGAGGATGCTACCTTATATGTAGATTTATTGCCCTTGAACTTTAGACATTTTGATGTAATTTTGGGCATGGATTGGTTGACCAAGTATTGTGCCACTATAGATTGTGTGACAAAAAGGGTTGTATTTAAACCACCAGAATAAAAAGAAATTGTGTTTGTGGGTAATGGGGTAGTGCCTCCACCTTATTTGATATCTGCAATGAAAGCATGTAAATTAATCAAGAAGGGGTGCCAGGGTTATCTGTGCTATGTGCTGACTGAACAATCTGTGAATGTTGAATTGAATGATATTCCTATTGTTAGAGAATTCCCAGATGTGTTCCCAAATGAATTACTAGGGGAATTGGTAGACAGGGAGGTAGAGTTTACTATTGAGACTGTGCCAGGCACCTAGCCTATTTCTAAGGCTCCCTACAGAATGGCTACCGCTGAAATGAAAGAGTTGAAAGAACAATTGCAAGATCTGCTTGATAAGGGGTTTATCCGACCTAGCACTTCGCCTTGGGGTGCACCGGTGCTGTTTGTGAAAAAGAAGGATGGTACTTTGCGCTTGTGCATCGACTATCGGGAATTGAATAAGGTAACAGTAAAGAACAAATATCCCCTACCCCGTATTGATGATTTATTTGACCAGTTGCAGGGATCACAGGTGTTTTCTAAGATTGATTTGAGATCCGGGTATCATCAGCTGAAAGTTAAGGCAGAGGATGTTGAGAAAACAGCATTCAGAACGAGGTATGGTCATTTTGAGTTTCTTGTTATGCCATTTGGAGTGACTAATGCTCCGACAGCATTTATGGACCTAATGAATAGAATTTTTAAAACCTATCTTGACGAGTTTGTTGTGGTCTTCATCGATGATATTTTGATATACTCTAAAGATAGACTTGAACATGAACATCACTTGAGGACTGTTTTACAAATACTTCGGGAAAGAAAATTATTTGCTAAACTAAAGAAATGTGAGTTTTGGTTGGATGAGGTTGTTTTCTTAGGGCATGTGATCAACAAGGAAGGAATTTCAGTGGACCCGCAGAAAATAGAGGCAATTGTGAACTGGCCTACACCAACTAATGCGACAGAAGTCCATAGCTTCATGGGCTTAGCTGGGTACTACAGGAGGTTTGTGAAAGATTTTTCGAAACTAGCTGTGCCTCTTACCCAATTGACACGTAAAGGGCAACCATTTGAGTGGAACAGTGAAAGAGAATCAGCCTTTCATGAATTGAAGACGAGATTGACTACTGCACCAATTTTGACATTACCTTTAGGTACGAAAAATTTCGTGATTTTCAGTGATGCGTCTTATAAGGGTTTGGGTTGTGAGTTAATGCAGAACGGAAAGGTTATTGCTTAGGCCTCTCGACAGTTGAGGCCACATGAGAAGAATTATCCAACACATGACCTAGAGTTGGCCGCGGTTGTTTTTGCTTTGAAAATCTGGCGGCATTATTTGTATGGGCAAAGTGTGAAGTCTACACGGATCATAAGAGCCTGAAATACTTCTTCACGCAGAAAGAGTTGAATATGCATCAGAGAAGATGGCTAGAACTGATAAAAGACTACGATCTAGAGATTCAGTATCACCCGGGAAGGCTAATACAGTGGCTGATGCTTTGAGCAGAAAATCAACAGGGAGTATGGCTTGCTTGCTTACTGAGCAGAGGGAGATTTTGCAAGACTTTGAGAAGTCTGAAATTGAAGTGGTGGTATGTGAACAGGGCGGATTGGTAGCCGCCATTACAGCCGAGCCGGCGATCATTGATGAAATCAAGCAGAAACAGAAAGAGGACGAGTTCCTCAAGAAAGTGATTGACGAATTTGAGGCAAGCCCGAAAACAGAATTCAGCATTGAAAATGAAATGTTGAAATTCCGGAACCGTATATGCGTCCCTGATATCCTGGAACTAAAGAAGAGGGTCTTAGATGAAGCCCATAGATCCGTATTTGCTATGCATCCGGGCAACAATAAAATATACCGGGATTTGAAACAAACCTATTGGTGGCCTAAGATGAAGAAAGAGATTGCAGAATATGTGTCCAAGTGTCTTCAGTGTCAGCAAGTTAAGGCTGAACATCAGAAACCAGGCGGTCTACTTCAACCTCTCCCTATTCCCGAGTGGAAGTGGGAACATGTGACTATGGATTTTGTCGTTGGCCTACCTCGGACTTCTCGAGGTATGGATTCTGTTTGGGTAGTAGTTGATAGACTGACTAAATCTGCACATTTTCTGCCTGTCAAACTACATTTACTGCTTATAGATTGGCTACCATTTATGTTGATGAGGTTGTCCATTTACAGTGTTCCAGTATCTATTGTGTCGGATAGAGATCCGAAATTTGTGTCTAGATTGTGGAAGAGTTTGCAGGAAGCTATGGGAACAGAACTAAGATTCAGTACTGCATTCCACCCACAGACAGATGGGCAGTCAGAACGAACGATACAAACTTTGGAAGATATGCTTCGCATGTGTGCTTTAGATTTTCAGGGAGTTGGGAAGACTATTTGCCACTTGCAGAATTTGCTTATAATAACAGCTTCCACTCCAGCATTGGTATGGCACCATACGAGGCTTTATATGGTAGGAGGTGTAGATCACCTATTTGTTGGACAGAGGTCGGGGATAGAGCTTTGCTTGGGCCAGAAATTGTGCAGGATACTTCTGAGAAAATCAAGACTATTCGTCAAAGGCTCAAAACAGCTCAGGACCGACAAAAGAATTATGCAGATGTTCGAGAGAGACCTCTTGAGTATGAGGTCGGTGCCATGTGTTCATCCGTGTTTCCCGATGAAAGGCCAAATCAGATTTGGGAAAAAGGGCAAGTTGTCGCCCCGTTACATAGGGCCGTTTCAAATTTTGGAGAGGCTTGGTCCAGTTGCTTATAGAGTGGCTTTACCACGGGATTCGAGCAAATCCATAATGTGTTTCATGTGTCGATGTTGAGGGGTTACCTCCAAGACCCGTTTCATGTGATTGATTATCACCGGGTTGCTATTGATGAAAATATGGAATATGCTGAATGGCCGGAACGAATTGTTGATCGGCAAGTGAAACAATTGAGAAGCAAGTCCATCCCAATGGTGAAGTGGAATGGAAAGAGCACTATGGGACGGATGCCACGTGGGAAAAAGAGGAGGAAATGCGACTAAGCTATCCATTTGTTTCCCGATGAAGGTAACTTAAGTTTGGAGGACCAAACTTCCTAAAGGGGGGAAGACTGTGATACCCCTGTTCTGTATTATGTTAATTGGTCCCTAATACGTATGTGATTATATTTTGATTGATTTTGTGTGCCATTATGTGGTTTTGAATTTCTATCTGTTCACCATAGGAATATCTGTTTGATTATTTGCTTCGGAAATTAAATTGAGGGCCTTATCGGCCACAGAACCCGAAATTGATTACGCCATTGTGATGGCATAATTTTTAGAACCTACGGTGAAATTTAATTGAAAATTTATTCTGGTCAATTTAAACTGATTAAATTGATGAATGAAGTGCCCAAATATTTTATATTAAAAATATTTGTTAGTGGGGCTTGTTGTATGTTAGCATTACACCCTCCTTTATCCCTCTTGAACTCAAAGTCTGAGTTAGACAATTGAGAGAAGAGAGGGGTCGGCCATAGTGAGAGAAAGGGGGAGGATTGTGCTATTTGGCTTAAAGCTTGGGAATCTTGTAGAATTGGCTCAAGAATTGACTAGAGCTTAGAAGATTAACACTTCTAGGTAAGTGAACTCATGGATTTTTTGTTGTAAATGTGTAAATTCAAGTGTGTTTGATGATCAAGAACATGAGTTAGCTTGATGTTAAGGAAATTGAGTTGTTTGTGTTCAATTGATGGTCAATGAAGCATGCATGTATATAATTGTTGTAGAATTGCATAATCTAGCATGTATTGAGTTGAACATGGAAGTAAAGGTGTTAAATCTTACATGCAAGCACACTTTGTTGTATTCCATGAGAATGAACACCATTGTTTTGTTTGGGTTGGAAATGAGGTAAAAAATTAGCATGCATGTTTGAATAATTAAGAGATGAGCTTGAATGCATGATTTTACCATATTAGAATGAGTTTTGGGGCATGCATGTGAATTATTTGTAAATTGAGCCTCATTGAGTTGTAATTAGGGGTCTATACCATGTTAGGACAATTATATTTGAGATTTGAGCCATTGCATACAAGAATTGTAGCTGGAAAATTGTTTTAGAGCTCAAGAACACAATCTGGGAAACCCAGAATTTTGATGTCCGCTCGAGCGGGGATTTCGAGCTCCCAGTATTTTGTTCTTGCAGGCATGGTGTCGCTCGAGCGGGGAAGTTCACGCTCGAGAGGGGATCATGGAGGATGAACTTCCGCTCGAGTGTAAAAATGATGCATCCAGTACTTTTTGCAGACATAGCGTCCGCTCGAGTGGGCAAGTTCACGCTCGAGGGGAGCTATGTTGAGAGGCCCCTCCGCTCGAGCGCCATATTGGACGATCGAGCGCAATTTTCACCTATCCAGTATTTGCAGGCCTTAAGGGTCCGCTTGAGGGGGTAATTTGACGCTCGAGCGGGGACCCTGTTTTTTGAAATTTTGCTTTCGCATTCTGTGTTTCGTTTTCCGTTCTCTTTCACTTGCAAGCACTCTTAGACATGTGTTAAGCATTGTAAATGAGTTAATGGGAAAAGAATAAAGCCTAAAGAGGAATATGTGAATTAAAGAACGGATTGAGCTATTAGTAACCCTTTTGTGTTCGTGAAATGTGTAGGGTCAAGCTCCAGGGCAAATCCACAAGCCGATCACTGTGAGTAATATCGATATTCGAATGTTTGTGAATGTCCAATTGTTTATTCCCTTATAAGCTTTATGAGTTGCTATTTGGGATTGTGGACGAAAGTCTGATATGAATAAATAAATGGACCAAAGGTCGTTTTGATAGAATTGAATGGACCGAAGGTCGTTTTGATAAAAATGCATGGACCG
This sequence comes from Camellia japonica, assembly GCA_030407325.1. Lineage (NCBI taxonomy): Eukaryota > Viridiplantae > Streptophyta > Magnoliopsida > Ericales > Theaceae > Camellia > Camellia japonica. The sequence goes on from JAPPVO010000032.1 coordinate 102,679,013, forward strand.
AAGGTCGTTTTGACATATATGAATGGACCAAAGGTCGTTTTGACACATGTGAATGGACCAAAGGTCGTTTTGACTTATATGAATGGACCAAAGGTCGTTTCGACTTATATGAATGGGCCGAAGGCCGTTTTGACATGAATGAGTGGGCCGAAGGCCGTTTTGACATAAATGTGGGCCGAAGGCCATTGACATAAATGATCGGGCCGAAGGCCGTTTTGACATAAATGAGTGGGCCGAAGGCCGTTTTGACATGAATGGAAATCTGAATGGTCCAAAGGCCAGAATGTTGAAACTACAAGTCACTTGATTTGGAATTCGTATAGTTTAGGGGTGGGCGCGGGTCGGTTGCGGCCACGGAACCTCCAATCCGCCATCTGTCCGCCAGATTGGCGGATTGAAGAAAATCAATCCGCATCCGTCCGCCAATCCGGCGGATGTAGATTGAGCGGATTGGCGGTTTGGCGGATGGATGCGAATCGGTTTGGCGGTTTAAAATTTTATAAATTTTCAACAAAATTCAACTTGTGTACTTCCTCAAAAAAAAAAAGAAAAAAAAAAGAAGAAAGTATTACAGTCAATGACTTAAAAAAAATATTACAATTACTGCATGCCTCATCAAAAGTAAGAAAAGTTTGAAACTTTAGAATATCACAATCACGGCATGCTTTATCCACATACTAAAATCACAGCATGCCTCATCCACATAAAGTATTACAATCTGTGGTTCTTAAAATATAAAAACAATTCAAACCACAAAAAACCATGAACATAGCAGTAGTATAGATTGTATGTCTCTGTATTGTTACATCTATATCTGTTTTTGAAAACAAAAATCAACCAGCATATATCATATTTTCTATTTATTATTTTTAGAGATAGATTCAAAAATCAAAAAATATAGATAAATAATACGTTTATTTTTTTCAATTTAAAAAAGATATTCAAGTTGAAAACTTTTTTTCAACAGAATATTTAAACTCTTTTTTAATTAAAAACACAAACAGAATATTTAAATAAATTGAAAATACAAAATCTTATAAATTACTAGAGGTGTTTGTAGTTTGGCGGTTCGGCGGTTCGGTTGCGGCCAAAGGAATCTCAAATCCGCCATCCGTCCGCTAGATTGGCGGATTGGAGAAAATCAATCCGCAACCGTTCGCTCATCATTACGCATCCGTCCAAAATGCGGCAGATCGGTTTGGTTCGGTCGGTTTTGGCGGATCGGCATATCCGCTTCTCACCCCTAGTATAGTTATATATATATCTGCTAAATAGAAATATGAATTGGGCCCAAGGCCGTTTGGAACTTGTTGTTCTACATTGTTACGTATATTTTGTATGTGATATTATTCACTGGGCTATCGCTCACGCTCATTCATGTGTTTGTAGGTGAGCCAAGAGAAGCACAAACCCAGCCCCAGTGAAGTCTGCCAGGAACAACATGAGTTTTGGAAAGTTAGCCTTGTGTCTCACGCATGAGACCATCCTTGCCCTTTTATTATGTACTTATGTTTTGTCTTATTGGCAAGGGCCTTGTGTATGTCTGTACATAGTCTGTTATAGGTTGACTCGTTTTGGATGATCCTGTCTGTAATGAATTTTGTGATACAGTACTTTTGATGTGGGTTATTAAAGTATCTGTGTGTGTGGTTTGTTTGATGTGCATATAGCACGGCTCTACGGACAAAGTTTTAAATTTTTTACTTCCGTTTGGCCCCTTTACTCTGATAAATTATGTCTGCTTTGGTTTGAGGCCGTAGGTAATCACAGGATTACTGGCCAGTTATGTCCTTAACCCATAGGGGCAGGTTCGGGTCATGACAGTAAGAGCTTGTCCCTTTTAAGCTTTGTTTTAGCTAAGTGCTTGGCCATCTTTTACATTACTTTGAGGCTGGTTTTGACCTCTAAAAACTCTGTTTTTTTAAGGTTTTAAATTGTGGTTTGAAGCTTGTTTGGTTAAGGGGTGGTTCTTCCCCTTTGCTCTTTGGCTTGCAAAGCCTTTTGAGCCACCTTTCAAAGCTTTTGAAGCAACCTTTTCTTGGCTTTTTAACCACTGAATTCCAGAGGAATTTTAGTGGTAGAAAGTTTGTTTTGAGGTCCAAAATAGAGGGGGGGGGGTGGCCTCCCCTCCTTGTCTCTCTATGCCATGCCTTGTTAGCACTACATAGTAGCATCTTTTTATGCCTTATGTTAGCTTAGTTCAAGCACGTTTTTGGCTATATTTTAACATGTTTAAACTCTATTTTTGGCTGGTTGGAGCATCTCTTGCTTGCTTCTTACACTTGTAGTGCAATCTTGTTCACTAGCTTAGTGTGCTTGGTGATTTAGCCTATTATTCTAGCATGTATTGGCTTCACTCCAGCATGTTTTTGGCTTTGATTTAGCATGCCTTAACTCTGTTTCAAGTGGTCTTGGTCACATGTGCTTCGCTTTGTATAGCTATAGTGTAACCGACCCTTACTAGCTTTGTGTTTTAAGGCTCTTAGCATGCTTTATTTGAGTTATTTGTATGATATGGCATCATTTGGCATGTGATTTCAAAGCATATTTCTCTGTCGAGCTCTCACATATATCACTCTTTAAATGCTTTTGAGAGTGGTGCTTTATGCCTTGCTTGTTAGCCAATTTGTATGCATGATTTTCTTGCCTTTTAAGCTTCAATCTCAGCATGATTTAGCCTTTGTTTTGGCATGCTTTAACTCTGTTTTGAGTTGGTTTGGCCTTGTGAGGCTTGTGTTGTAAGGTTGTGGTGTAACCCCTTTCATTAGCTTAATGAGTTGAGCCTTTAAACATGCATTACATGGGTTGTTTGCATGATTTTGAGTCACTTAGCATATTATTTCAGTGCTGAAATGTATGTCATTGCACTCCATTGTTTCAATCTTTCATTCGCTTTGAAAGTAGACTTGAGCCCCTTGATGACTTGAATGTGGAATTGAGGTTCCCATGCCCAATGATTTTAATCGTCCCTTGAGGATTTCTACTAACCAACAGCATGAAACCTCTTTCATGTTCAAGGCACTTGTGGCTTAGACCATCTTTCCAATTAGTGGACTTTTCACATTGGACTTAATCAGTTAATGGACTAATCAGTAATCTAAAATGTGTAAACAAGAAATGGACCAAGTAAAACATGAATAAGATAAGCATGTATGTTGCATTGCATGTGTTTGGATCGGACGTTAATCCAAACACAAGAAATGTGGGACGTTTCATACTCAAAGTGATGAAACGTGTCACATTTCTTGGTCGCCAACACCCTTGATCATGCAAGATAGGGTGAAGGCACTTTGTATGTTGTTTGTGCATTCACTAAGCTTGTGCAACCTTGGCTTTCGAGCCATCATGCATTGAGATGCTTGGTTGGTGGCTTGAAAACTGAGCGCCACGCTCATTTGAGCTTGAGACATGATGAGTGTAGACGCGCCCCGCGTGAGGGCCTTCGTGCTACAGTTCGGACTCATTTTGTCACGGTTCATAATCTGAACCAAAGAGTCCAAATCCGGCAAATCGTTTTGAGAAAATAGATTTTTAGAAAAGAAGTGCCAAACATGGACTGCTTTTGCCAGATACAAAGTCGCCACCTAAATATTTTTTAGTGGGGGAATTTGGGAAACCCTGACTCGTTTGCCTAAGGCCACGTGTCCGTCATCACCAAAGTTGCCTCGGCTCGGGAACTTGGGTACGATTGGGAAAGGTTCAGCTATGAGCACCCCCTCTCACCCGATCCGAAGATCGGCCTCTACTAACCGTGATATCTTGTTTTGGAAACATTATGCGTTATTATTCCGGTTATTAGCCTAGATTTACTACTGATGCGCACAACAAACAAGTATAGACTAAGTCGCCTAAATGGAACAAACATTGCATGTTTGTTTGTTTGAAAATGGTTTGATGGTGCTACCACGTAAGTAGGCTAAGACATGAATTTGGCCACCTCTCAAGTGGGCTTAAAACTCATATCAATGCGTTGTTTCCAATTTTAAGTAACCCAACCTTCACCCACAGGTATTCAGGCAGTTTACATCACATAAGCACATAGCCTCATTGGTAAGCATGCTATCATGGCAACACTCACACTCATGCAAGGATGCTAAACATAAATGCTTACCGAGTACTCTCCAAGCCAAAATAGAAACTAGTTAGTAATCATATGCATGATCCTAGTTTCATGTTAAGATGGCTAATGCAACACATGCAAGATGCAACTATGAAAGGCTCGACTATTCTAAGATGGCATATGATGATGCTACGACTAACACGTATTCAACTTGGAATTGAAATACAATGCAGTTAGTATGATGCGCCGAGCCCGGTGCATGCAAGACAAATGTATGGATGCACGCATGCATAGCATAAGGTATGCTAATTAAATATGCCCTAATACTAACCATCAAAGCAGGTAGAGTAAAAGGGAAGAAAGACGTGGGGTTTGGAAGACACACACACTCACACGCACACTTATTACACAATTGCCCTCGCTCGGGAGGTCCGAATAAATATTACAAATAAATAAATAATTAACTCTTCTAACTAATTAATATTACATATCTTCTATTTAATTAAACAAATTAAATGCAGAAAGAGGATGGCCGCAGCCCCGCCTCGAATGCTAGGAGATGCATGCTCGACTCGCCCCGCTCGGAAAACTCACTGCCATAGCACTGTTGCCTCTGTTTACACTGCCTGCTCCTCTGAAAATTCTGAAAGTCCCCAGAACCATTTTGAATCAACCTCTGAATGCTCTGGGGTGTCACCGCGGCCACAATTAAACTCCACCGGCCATAGGAATGGGCTTATCGGCTAAATGTTGGACCACGCAGCCAGACACTGATGGTCGGTTGGCACTGTGAGTGGCCGCCGGCCATCCCTTCCTGCAGAATCCTGCAGTTGACAGCAGCAGAGGGCAAGCAGTTATGGCATGGATTTTCAAGTGAATGGGAGCATGGCCACACTCCCTATCATGCAATGGACTCAAGGGAGCATGACCCTCTACCCCGGGCCATCAATTATGCATTTTGATGCATGATGGCCTAAGAGGCCAAGTTTGCCATTCAATGTGAAATGCATGCAACAAAAAATGAATGCCAACACCCTATCATATTGAGGTCAAGGGTGTCGGCGACCAAGGGTTGACACGTGTTACATCACTTGGAGTACGAACACACCTCACCCCTCATGCTTGGTTTGACACCCCAACACAAGCCAAGCAATCAATGCGCGTATACAAACATGGCTCAAGAATGCACATGAGGCTAAGATGCAAGACTGCCAATGCAATGCAATCTATTATGCAAGCAGCAATATGCCAATCATGCAAGAGGCAATACAATGTGATTTAACATGTGATGCAAACATGGTACATTGCAAGCATGCAATGAGGCAACAAGTCAAACATACCACTATATACAAGAATGGACTTAGACCGAAATGGGAGGCCTCAACCACACTCAAACAGTGGCCAAAGATGATGCAAATGGTGGACAAATGTTCATGCAAACATGCATACCAATGAGCCTAAGACTAAGGCATAAAGAGGAGCATTCTACCACAACTACCCTAACCACACATGGCATGGACTATTCAATCAAAAACAGAGTTTTAATGCAGCAAAATAAGCCCCGAAACCCACATGAATGGCATCCCAAATGACTTAACCAAGAGGCATGCACTAAGGCCTAAACATGGAGCATAAGACCACATCTCATCAAGGCATTAAAAGAGTAACAAACACAAGTATGTAGCACAAAACATGGACTGAAATGACATCATAAAGTGATTCCCAAATCACTGAAATAGGCCAACTCAAGCATGCTCATGACTCACACAACCCGATGCCAACATGCTAGAATGCAAAGGGCTATACAAAGCATGAAATGCATGACCAAATCAACACCCAACAGACCTCAAGCATGGTAAGACATGACTAGGAACTTCACAAAGTTAGGCCAAAACATGAGAGCATGGTAGGCTACATGCATGATGCATTTCTAGGCCAAAAAGAGGAATACTAAGGCAAGTATATAAGCATGAAAGGGGCCATTAATCCGACCAAAAAACAGAGGCATAATATGACCCAACAACACCCAAAAACTTCTGAAATGAAGTCAAGAACAACTAATCATGCATGCTACCCTTATGAGCCAAGATCATGCACAAAAGAGAGACAAAGGGAGAGGGGTGTCCCTCCCCCATACAAACTTCAAAACTCCTTCTTCACCACTGAAAATCCACTGGATTTCAGTGGTGAGAAGGTCAACACACAATAGTAACCAAAGCTTAACAAAGAGAGCACCAAAAGGGCCAAACAAGGCCTAAAGAGGGGAGGTCGGCCCCACCACAAAACAACCTTAATGAAGTATCTTAAGCATGCAAATATAAGATTTTTTCAGTTATACACAAAGTCTAAAACAGTAAGCAAGATAGGTAAAAGACTAGTACAAGATTGGGAATATAAAGTAAAAGTGTTACCCTTGAAGAACCCTTGAAGAACAGCAAGTGCAGCCCCCCCTTCTTCTGATCAAAACTAGTCCAAAACCTCAAGAACAACCCTCAATACCTCCCAAAGTCGAAGTATGGTGTAGTAGTGTGTGTCTTAGGGCGAAAACTAAGAAGAAATCACCCTTTTGGCCCTTAAACACACACACAATGAAGAGAGAGAGGGAGATCTAGAGAGAGAAAGTGTATATCAGATATATATATATTTTGCTCTGGTTTTTGCTGAACCCCCCACAAAGGAGGAGGAGGGGGCTCTTATATAGACAATGAATGGCTAAGCTTCCAAGAGAAGCTATCCTAAAAGGGTCAAGGCTTCCAAGGGAAGCTATCCTAAGGGTGCAAGCTTCTTAAGGAAGCTAAGACTAAGGGTCAAGCTTCCTCAAGAAGCTTGAGCAAAGGGTGCAAGAGGTTGGATCAAAAGGGTCAAAGGCTCAAAACAACCACACCCGTGCATGGGGGGCAGGGTCCGTGCATTCCAGCTGGCACAGCTGGCATGCATTATGCCTAAAAAAGGCAAAAAGGTGGTATCGGCCAGCAAAGGAAGCCATCGGCCAAACAGATGGCCGGCCGACCACACAAGATGCCGACCGGCCAATGTATATTTCACCAATGGCCGGTAGCAAGAGATAACACGGCCGGTGCCTCAAGCCAGGGCCGGTGGGTGTTAGGGGTAGCTAACAAGCTACTCTCTACCTCAGAAGCAAAAAACACAAGTGTTTGATGCAAAATCAAACACAAAACAGTCGAGTCGAGAGATCTTGAGGCAAGGCACGTAGCCGAGACCTCCAGGAACTCAGGACGAACACAAACATGGATGATCACTGAGTGTTCAAACGGTGACGTCCAAGTCTTGAGGACGGTCAAAAATGGGGTGTCTACAGGGTTGCCCTCTTTGACAGAACTCGAAATCATAACAATGACGGGAGTGAATGTCAAAGCCCAGAGATGACCCATTTTGACAAGGCCGAAGACGTAGACAAAGCATGCAAGACAAACAATATGCGCCGAAGGCAGGGGCAAAATGCAACTGAAAATGCAAGAAGCCGAGCATAACTTATGATCATGCAAAGAAAGCTGTAACGAAGCATAAACAATGCAACAGTTTTAAGCTAGCACTCACCAAACTACACTACAATGGCAGAGAGTGTAAGAGAATCATGTAATTCTCGCTACGTTTCACGCGGAGAATACAATACCTGTGCGGTTCGTCTGGTTGTGGCCAGCTTCAAATGAACCGTACATATAATATCGTGCCTGAAAAAGAAAGAAAACTTAACAGGTACAATATTGTTAGCAACATGCATATCAATGCCATTGAAAGTGCGTGAGACGACGCAAACCGATTAGAACGCATAACAATGCGATTTGGAACAAAATAACAATGCTATGAAGGTGCAAACATATGTAAGTAAAGAACACGAACAACGTGCGCAATGTGTGAAGATGTAGGCACATGTAAGTAAAGTATACCGACAACGCATACAATGTGTAAGGAACTTGAACACATATAAGTAAAGCATGACGCGACAACGCATGCAATGTGTATAGGAACTTGAACACATATAAGTAAAGCATAACGTGACAACGCATGCAATGTGTATAGGAACTTGAACAAATATAAGTAAAGCAATGCACGTATGCACGCAATGTGTATAGGAACTTGAACACATATAAGTAAAGCATAACGCGACAACGCATACAATGTGTATAGGAACTTGAACACATATAAGTAAAGCATAACGTGACAACGCATGCAATGTGTATAGGAACTTGAACACATATAAGTAAAGCATAACGTGACAACACATGCAATGTGTATAGGAACTTGAACACATATAAGTAAAGCATAACGCGACAACGCATGCAATGTGTACAGGAACTTGAACACATATAAGTAAAGCATAACGCGACAACGCATGCAATGTGTATAGGAACTTGAACACATATAAATAAAGCATAACGCGACAACGCATGCAATGTGTATAGGAACTTGAAGCATAGTAAAGACAAGTCATTCATGATGTTGAAATGCAAAGCACTACAGCACAGTATAATTGAAACGATTTGTGGAGTTCACAAGATACAAAAAGGATACGGGAAGGGGTGTTCTTCGCACGTACGGAGCATTGCTCAAAAAAAGACACGGCCTGAGGTCAACTCGAAGGCCTACTAATGTTCTGAAAAAGTGCACTTCCTTGCACTGTCTTGAGTAATGAAGGTGCCAAACCATACCGTTGACCCGAACAAGGGCGCGAGAGGTGCATTGACTGCAAAAGAGGGGGAAGGGCTACTGGTATCAATCCCAATATTCTGTTGCCCTACTCTTCTTTTGCTTTACTTTCCTTTTTACTGGTAGTTTAAGCACAACGCACTGCCTCAGGCAGGTTATTATTATTTTTTTTCAAAACTGTGTATTTTTTGCAAAACACATGATGGAAATGAAACAGCTATTTTGTTCAAAAAGGTGTTACATTTGTACTTCCTATGCATCGCATCGCGTGGTATCACATAACAATGTGAATGAAATTGAACTTTGTTTGAAAATTGAGCACTCACATCGTAATAATCAGGTAGTGAACCGACTTACAACTTGATAAGCAAAACAAAGAAACTCGATAAGTCAACCAAGTGCGAGTACAACTTGATAAGCAAATCAAAGACTTAAAGAGAGTGAAATACAACTCGATAAGCAAATGTACAACAACTCGATAAGCAAAAGGGTGTGACTCCACAAGAATCGATCACCGGAGGGCATCGGTGGGGTTCCAACCACAATCCCTCAGCATGTTCAACTCATAAACAGCTCATGGAACATGGGGGAAAGCTATCAGCCATAAGGAAAAGACATCGGCCTCAAGGAATTGCCACCGGCCAAAAGTGATGGCCGGTCGGCACTATATTTGGCCGGCCGGCCATAAATTGCAAGAACCAGCAGAATGCTGACATCTGTCCTCCACTCACCTTATCTTCTACAAAAGGCTTCAGCTTCATAGTTTTTCTCAATTCAACACTGATTTGCTCTAAATGGAAGAGTTTCTTGCCCAGAATCTCTCAGCTTGGTTTGCCAACTTGGATTGCTCGGAAAAGCTGAATTTCCGGGGGTTCGCATAAACACACTATTCACTCTGAGTCGTACTCCGCTGCACTTTTCTGTTCCTCCATGCCGCGGCAAGGTTTTGGAACCCGGTAACACATTTCTTTAGCTTTGCGGGCAAGAGGTATGTCCTACCTTCGAAGATTTCCAAGTTTTGATGGAATCCAAGTGCAACGAAGAAATCTTGCCCCAACTTCGCTTCGGCCACGCCCAAGCTTAGGGCGAATGTGTGGGCTCTCAATGCATGACGCTCGATCTTTGATTTATGACGGAATGCTGGATATTCCAAGTTTGATTTGCCGTTTTTCTGGTGCCGGTGACCGCGGTGACCATCATTGGCAAGGTTTTGGCAACACACACTTTGTTTGTGCATGATATCTCATTTCTTACTTGCCTCAGGCTCCGGAGGATCTAGTGTCCGGTTCATCGAGGTTGCCCAAGGTATG